>APFE030502554.1:67937-137262 GCA_000404065.3 Pinus taeda | reverse complement strand
GTTTGTCACATTTTTTTTTATTTTTATTTTAGGTTTTATTGCCAACATGAAAATCACAAACATTTAAAAAAAAGTATCTACACATAATATATTAGAAAATTTAAAGTCTAAAAAATAAGCCCTCTAAACAAAAGCGGTTGATGTTGCATCGACATTTTTCAAAATCAATACGAAAAATCACTAACATCTAAAAAAAATGTTTATACTTTATACATAAAAAAATTTGAAGTGTCAAAAATAAACTTTTTAAAAAAATGTTCCTAATTGATACATAAGAAAATTTGGAGTGCGAAAATATGCTCCGAAGAAAAAAGTGTATTCTGATCACCAATTTTCAAATTTTGGTGATTTTTTGCAACCTCAAAAAAATGAGTATTAGGTAATTTTCTTGTTTGATGGGTAGCTATGCTAAAAAAGGGAAGCAAAATGGGATGCTAATCACCAGCATTTTTGTAGTGATAGTCTTAAAGTAGTCGCTAGAATAAGATAATTAAATGGAATGGTGAAAGATAAAAGGGAGAGTGATCATGATTTTACATGTAAGCCAAATGGTGAGCTTGAGTGTGCATATTACAAAAAAAAACGAAGGCAACATTGCCTCATGATGAAAGTGAAGAGTAAGACATGGAAATTTGTGGAAAAGCATAAGAAAATGTTGAAGAAATATTTCAATTTTGGAGTTTTGAAGAAATTAAATTTTACTATGAGTTAATATTATGGAAGCAGTTGAGTGATCACATTTATGATAATGATATATTGAATTTTGGTTATAAGCTTGATGATAGTGTGCATAAAAGTATATTATGGAAGAAGAAGGTGGTGAGAAGAGACTCAAGAATCCTGTGGTATTTTTTTCAGAATATTAAGAAGAAAATTCAAGAAGAGACCGGGACAACAAAAGGTGAACAAGCATGGGCCTTTCAGCAAGATAGAAAAGTTGAAGATCAAACAATTTCAAGGGTATAGAATTTGGAAGAAACAAAAAAGAAAATATATCATTCAATTAGTGTAAGCCTAGCATAGACTTACATTAGCATGCATGCTCAAGTTAATATGATTAAGTCAATTTTTATTAATATGATTAAGTCAATTTTTATTGTATGCCTAGCAGGAATAGTTGAGTCATGTTTGATTTATGTTGAGTTATACAATCGTAATTAAGTAAAAGTATTGGAAACAATAAATTACTCTTATATACATGCAATGCATGGAGAGTGAGTGTGAGTTAGTTTGAGTTCAATCCATATTTGGAAAAGTCTAATTTAGTGTGAGTCTTTTAAGTATGAGTTAGCTAGAAAAAAAGAATATAGAGTTAGAGTTTCTCATAATTCCATAATTAGTGACTATGGTATTTATAGACTCGTGATTAGGTCATCGTGTGTCTGAAAACCATATCCATATCTCTGTTGTTGTATGTGAGAAGTTTTGATGACTAAAAGATTGGTTTGTGTGTTAACGTGTATTTTCCTCCTCTTGCTATCTATCACATTATAAATTATAGGAAAAAATTCAAATAAATTAGTGACATAATGTTAAATATATATTGTATTTTTACTCTTCTCTATAACATTTTCACCAAATTCAGATGAAAGCCTTAATAGTATTTAAGTGTTAGATACACTTTGAAGCAAATCTTCTTTTGATATAAATTGGCAAATCTCAATGGCAACATAAAATCCTAAGGGTTGGGAAAAAGAATGCAACCCTATTCTTTTTATTGGAAAATTCAATATATTTGAGGCTTTGCAACTAGAAATAAGTGTTGTAGTCTCCCTCCATGAATACTCTACCTCCTTTATCCCCATTAAATTTATTAAGGTTTTCTAAGAAGCATAGAAATTAGGCATGTGATGTACTAATTCTCTCGATTTTATTGAGTAATATTTTCATTTTCTTAAATCAATATTGGTCCTTATTAGTCCCTGCCTCCGGCATAGTAGGCACTATAGCGTTCGCTCCAGCATTGACCAACTATTAAATCACTTTGACCAATTAATATATTCGGTACATTTCAGGTTTAAAACAATGTTTTAAATAAAATGTTCTGCTCAACAAATATTTATCCAATCCTTTTGTTTGGACCTCTTATTGCCGGCCTCACATGCCCCAATGTTATTTCATTGAGGGCAAGTTATTTTATCATAAGTTTTTCAAAACAAATGTGTGAGCGAGCAAGTTATTTTATGGAAACTAGGAAGGTTGGGGCAAGTAAACTATTTTATGCAAAGTTTTTAAAACTCAAACGCATTGTTCAGTATCAAAAGCCACCACTTCTAGCAACACGCCACCTGCAGCTTCTTCTTGCCACTTGTCACCCCTTCTATCTCTTGTCCTCTCTTTGTTCCACGCAATATCCTCCCACCTCCTCTTAATTCCTCTGGCCCCTCTTCAGTACATCGAAAACACATTGTTCTTTAGATTGGTCATCTTCTGGTGTTGGTTCTTCAACCAGATCTAAGCAATTATCATAGCATGCGCATGTTAGCCCAGTGTTCTCTGCAATAGTTGAGCTTCCATTTAATACTATTCTTATCTAAACTTGCAGCTCCATAGCATAGAGAATTGGCATGGCCTCCAGAAACTTATGGAGCACAGAGAATTAGCATGCCCTCCAGAAATTTGTGGAGTGATTTTGACAGCTATGCCCTCTAGGGACTTGCACAGTGAATTTTTAGACGAAGAAACCAGCAATGGTTCCACAATGAAAATTTTTAAATTGTCATGATTTTTGAAGATCTCGTGATTCTTAACCTGCATCACATCGCAGGTAAATATCATTAAACAATCCTTATATTTTCTATTCATATTCCAAAGGTAAATATTAATTATCATCCATTACATTATCTTTACATTATTTATTCATATTTGAAAAGAAAAGTTACATTTTTCCAATTACAATTTTCAATTTGATAACCATAAAAATCATTACAGAGACTCATCATCCTTGAAAAATTTTTGGTAGAATCTGGTTGTTGGTTTTGTGCTCCATTTATGTTGAAATTATTTTTTAGTTATGTGTTGAGAGTTGCACGGCTCCTATATATATCTACTCCCATCTAGCTTCTATGCTAGCGAATTGGACTTGCTTTGATGTTTTAAAACGCGTTACTTATAGCTACCTAGTTGTTTAGACGATAATATTTATCAGGCATGTAAACTATTCAAATATTCATGCTTTACTAAGGTTTCTTCTTACATTCTGGTATACAAGTTCTATAATATGTATATTACTCCATTTGAAAAATCATTGAGCAATCACTGGAGAACTATAGATTACTAATCATAGACAAAGAAGATACCTTGGAAATACCCTGTCACTACAGCGTAGCTGAGCTAAACTAATTATGTTAATGGTTTTCCCTCGAAGACCTTTATGGCGTAAGTGAGCCAGATCCCTCATGGCCAGTTGGGGTATTCAGATGGAATTTCAGTTGTGGTTTCCATCTTTTTTAATTAATCCTGAAATCTTAATCATAATAATGCCTTCTTGTGTATACACACCCCAAGAAAATTAAACACATTATATTTGTGGAAATATTTCATATTTAAAATGCGCAGAACAAAAGATGAAATTTCCAAGTTATGCTTAAGCTAAGTTTCTGAATACATAATTGTGTTTGCAATATTATGAATGATTGTATTACTGAGGAAAATACCACAGTTCACTCTGAAGATGAAAAAAAAAAATAAAGGATTTCGACACTTGTAATTGTTCTTGCAGTGTCTCAATTTTTGTGTTTTTCTCACTGATTATGTCATTTGACAACTGTTGATCTTTGATTTTACGAAATCCTTGAAAATACAACAAAGCAAACCCCATGGCCAACAGAAGGAAGCACGATGGTATTCTCGCCATAGATAACATTCTTCTTCTTTAGCTCCTTCTTTACCCTCTACAGTCAATCAGTTAGACACTGTTCACAAGAAAAAAAATTGTGATTACTGCCATCACCAAATTTGCTTGTGATCTATGAGTACCATCTAGAAATGTTTGCGTAGTTATCTAGGCCCGTTCCACACTAGAAATTTCCAATGATAAACTTAAACAACTAGACATTCTAGGGGGGATTGCCTACCATTGCTGAACCTATAGAATTCACCCTAACTCTACCTCAGAAAAGCCCCTTTCTCAAGACACTTATTTCTATAGGCGGCGAGCGATCAAATGCTACCACCTTTGCTTTAATGGCCAACAATTCCTTCCAGCACAAGGTGTTCATAAATTTAGCTATTGCAATAGAGAGGACAGGAAATACAGTTTTCACGACCTCGACCTCAACTCGGATATTCCCAAGGACACAACGGAGATGCAAAACTTGGGTTGCCTCTTCATTGAATGGAGGCATGCCATTAAACTGGAAGCTGAGGAATGGCATTTCCCTTAGCTCTTCCTCACCGCAACTGTCTATTTTGCACAGTATGTCCTCCTAGCCACCGACAAGAGGTTGTACCCTGTGACCTCAATTGCCCAAAATTTGGACTGACTGAACGTCATATGCTTCGAGTATCACAACTTGTGCAACACTTCCACCATCATTGTCTCTCCCAAGAAATACCTGAGCAGCGAAGCATGTTGAACAATTTTTGGTAATAAAGTTCTGATTGATAACCATTGCTAACGTGTTGAACAGAGAAATGAAATTGAACAAACGAAGTGAGAACATTCCAGAAAACATTTGAAACAAACGACACTCACAAGGATGCATGTGGAGTATGTGTATCACTTTCAATTAGAATTAAAAGAGTCATTAGAATAAAAAAAGTAATAATAAGATTGTTTAACCTCTAATTTAGTGAATAATAAATTATAATTAATACTATTTTCCACCACCTGTCATTCTTATGAACTAGGCATTTGTTTATCAAAATTTAGTTTAGTAAATTCGTAGTTGGCATTTCTAATAAATATATTGATAGTACAGTGATGATTTTGGCAAATTTAGGAAGGATGCTCTTAGATGGGACAAATTTCATTGTTAAGAAACTAATGGCCTAGTTGCATTGGTTCTAAATTAACTCGTTCATTGTCATTCCTTTCTTTGTCATTATTGTGCATTTTTAATGTAGGCTTTGGTTTGGGATTAATTTGTTCTACAACATTGGTACTTTTTTTAATCAAAAAGAAAAATTGGAGAGTTCAAAGTTCTAATGATGCCCATATTTTCAGATGTCGACATCCCCATTGACAGTTGAGGGTTTCAATATTTTTACTTCACCAAGAAAGCTTTTTAGGGCTTTGTGGCAACAATCTTCCCTGAATCTTTATGTGTGGAAGGCCATGCCGATAAACAATGTGAAAGAAACATGTTTGATGCTTCAAGCAAGGGAGACCAAAGTTTAGTCGATGGCCTCACTTCCAATCATACTAATTATAAAATAAGAATGAGAATGCATGGGAGGTAAGGTGTTCCTTTGGAAGGTGGGGCATTGCTTGACAATTTTTCTGACATGGTTAATCGAACTTCTAAAGCATATGTTCAAGCAGTAAACTTACTAGAGGGCAGTTATGTCTCGTTAACTGTCCAAAGAACTGAATCTATGTCAACAAGTGTTTCTAGTTGACAACCTTCAGGAATTTCAAGGAGTTATACAATGAAGGAGCTGAGAGTGATCACAATGCTATCCAAGATATGCTATTCAACATCATTGTGGCTATAGGAATAGGATTGATACTGATGCGCACTATGTTGTCCTTAACATAGTTTCTTGAAATTGCCTTAATTTTTCTTGACAGAATTTTAGTGAGCCTTGAGAATTTTCTTTGGCTACAAATCACACTATTGATATTTGAAGGTCATTCACTCATTCTTCATGACTCAAGCAAGTATAAATGATTATAGCCCTACTAGTGCTACCATGTCTCTTTTCATCAATTCCAAAGCTGTAATTAGTTTATTATTTGATTTCAGGCCCGACAGGGACTACCGCTTCTTACAGATCTTGTTTTCTTTGATAATGTCTATTAATAAAGAATTGAATTGTTTAATAACATAGCTAGATCAATTTGTATGTTCAATGCACAACAGGGACAAAAGAAAAAAAATAAGATATTGAATTTGCTTGTGTTTAAAGAATAGATCAATGAATAAGCAAATATGCATTGAGATAAGGTTATGAAGTATTGATCACATGCCAACATAAAATATCTAATAATTTCAAAATCAATAATTTTGAAAAATAATATTTAGTATTTAATTGGCATTTCGAATTTTCAAACAAAAATCATCTTTTTGGTAAATAAATTTGTTACATATAGTGATTTGGCAAACAAATTTGTTACTTGGATTGATTACGGTTTGAATATAACGGTTTGGAGTGATATGAAGTGATTAGAATTAGAAAAGAATGGGTTAGACGAATTGTCTCCAATAAATGAGATGGTAAAGAAAAATTGTTATATGAAATGATGAGATTAAAGATGAATGGTTTAGACAACCATTTGTAATATTGTATGATTAAAGTTAAATCAAAATTTTATTATTAGTAATTGCTCTCAAAGGTGTAAAGATGCATAGAAGGAATTAAACATGAATATGATGTTATTGCAAAAATGTTACCCAAATTAAGGATAAGAACCTAAAAGGTGGAGGATGGAGGGGAGGAAATGTGTTCAGGCTTGCAACAATTTCAAACTTGTGTACATGTGTTTCTAACACATGTCCCTCAAACCATATCTCCTAGGTAAAGCATTTTTTCCAATCATACCACTATATCAAAATCTTGTATACATATTTATATCCAAGCTATAAAATGTTGGGTAATGAAGAGAAACATTTCCATAGGTCCTGATAAGCATTGGCACACAAAAAATGTAATTACATATAGAAAATGACTAAAGTCAATTTTTGTTGATAATGAGATTAATATTTTGTCCCTTCTATTATTATATTCACTTAGCTGCATCCTATACCAGAATTTTGGTATTTAATATCCCCTTGTTCTTGCAAAGGGAGATTCCTTGAGAGAAAAAAGAGATCGGTCGTTTCGAGCAATCTCAGTAGGTGGAAAAAGTGGAAGAACTCCTCTTTCCTTTACTTTTTTACAAGGAGTGATAGGTTCGAGATAAATTAAATTTTGTTCAGCATAATTCCCAATGATATTTTGGACACACAAGTTCAAAATAAATTAAATTTTGTTCGACATAATTTCCCTTGATATTTTTGACACATTTTGGCAAGCAGAATCTTCTAGTTAATGAACCATCCTCCATTGAGTTTGTTATGATTTTGTCTAGATTCAATGCTAACATATTGTCCTCCGATCTCTAGCCAAAATTGATTCCCTATCATCAAAACATTCAAATCAGATTTGCATCAACTTATACACAGAACAAACATAAATATTACTTTTCAATTCCTTAAGAGTGGCTGAATTTTCCAAAGTTGAACTTTGTTGTTGCATCCACCGTCACTATTGCTATGTTGGTGTCTGAAGATAGTGATAAATCCAACCAAGTATAGTTATAAAGCACTACAATGCTTTCTATGAATGATAATTTCTTGCTTTAATCATGTCCTTCAGCATTCGAGGTAGTAGAAACATTCTACACTTTCCCATGTTGAATAGGACAATCAACATTGGAATAAAATGTTTGTATTTGACCTAATTCAGATGCAAAGGGTATCATTTCACTTGTAAGGGCTTCAATACCTTCATGGCCATCAAGTTATTTCATACTAGCAAGCATCTCAATCGATTCCTCACCTGATTCAAAGAATCTTGTAAGTAACTTTGGAATGTTGTAAAATAGTTCACCTATTGTTAATTTCCACCTATCATTCCCTAGATTCACGCACTCACTAGATGGAGTTAAATAGTCATCCTTCATTTCTTCACTTTTTTACCGCAAACTTCAATTAATGTTGCTGAAATTGATGTTATTTATATCTTTTTACATTCGATATCAATTATTTTAAAGTGATTGCATTTGTTTTCATCAAGCCATTTTGCACTACTATTAAGGGATAATTTACTTGAAACTGGTGGAATGGCATGCTTGGCCTTTCCAATATTACTTGCTTTTATGTGGCTTGATAGAACTGATAAATCAAACTTAGAAACCTTTTTACTATCACCTACCAATTGTGAATGAGCTTGAGCTTTTGTACTTATTCCATTGACTAGGAAGTATTAAAAAATCCCTGTTAGAATCATTTATTTTACCCATTTAAGAAAATTTGTTTTCACCCATTGATTGATCATTAGATTTCACATTTGATTGTGAGTAGCTTTGGTTTTGATAACCAAACTCCATTCTTGACCTAATATCTAGTAATTGGGATGCAGACTTAGAAGTTATACCTTCAGAAGATGGATGAACAAAATCTCTAACTCTAGAAGATGAAATGTTGTCATCACCAAGTGAGGCTGCTTTCATGCCAGAGAAGGACTACATTCAACCCCGCCTTTCAGAGTTATCCGATGATAGTGAACTTGTTTTATTTCTCGATGAAGCACTTGTCCTATCATCCGTCAGTTGACACTCAGACTCCATTATAGACTATAAAATGTTGATATCGTTATTATCATGACAATAAGAATCAGGGTTAAGAGGCCAGCAAAGAGGCTCTTGATTGTTGTCCTCCATAATATCTTTACTTGCATTGGAGTTCAAATAAGCAAATTCTACACCCATCTATGTGATAGAGTCTTCCAAGGAGAAATTCAAGTTTGTTTCTTCCTCATATTCCATCTGCTTAAAAGGAAATTTTCAAACAAGAGTAGGGGGGTTATAGTCCATTAATGATACATCTGAAGTGAAGCCCTCAAATCCACAAGCAGACGAAGCAACAAGCTGATGAGAAATTTTATTTGCTTCATTCTCAGAACAATTAGAACTCATTCCATTTGAACTATTTTTGTTGTCCAACTCTTCCAAGTAATGTGTCAATATTGAAGATGATATGCTATCACAATCTTGATGTCACAAAGAGTAGTGTTTCTAGGAAGATGATATGCTAGCACAACATTGATGTTGCAACGAATAGTGTTTCTCAGATGATGATATGCTATCAGAATCTTGATGTTGCAGAGAATAGTGTTTCTTCCCTATGTGGCTACTGAACTCATTTGTAGTGCTGAAGAACTCTCAGAAGAACTATATGATATGATAGCACAAACATGATGCTGCAAGAAATAGTGTTTCTCAGAAGATGATATGCTTCTAATGATATACTATCACAATCTTAATGTTGCAAAGAATAATGTTTGTCTCCTAGGTAGCTACTGAACTCATTTTGTAGTGTTGAAGAACTCTCAAAAGAACTATATGTGGACCATTTACCATTCGAGGTACTCTCATCCAAATCATGTGAAACATTGCTCAACTCAGACACTTTCCTCTGAAGTTGCCTACCAAATCTTGGTCTTAAATGGATCCTCGTAAACATTGATAGGATAATTCTATTGTCTGGGATTGAACGAGAGAGGGAATCTTGAATCCATCTTGATGTACTCCCCGAGTATCTCATGCTCTTTTGTAACCTCACCCTATAGCTTTTTCTTAATTGGCAATCTCTAAGATAGACCAATGTGTTCATACATAGTCTTCGCTTCCTTCTCGACCACATTTTCGCACAAATCCAACTCTGATTCATTGAGAACAAGTGATGCCTCTTCAATTGTATTAAACAGGGATCCATCAAATGTTTGAAATCCTTTAGCGTAAGCGAGGTTTCTGATTTCTTCGGTCCAACATCCCACTTAGTGATTATCCCTTTTTTAGGTGAGAGACCCTCAAGAAGCAAATTCAACTCTATTAATGCATGTTATAATGTTGTGCCTATGAAAAGATAAGAATCAATTCAACTGAATCAATTAATGAAATTGGATCATGGGAACATTTTAATTACTATTGACTTGCTTGACCCTTTGATCTATCTTTGACAAAATGGTTCGAGCTGAAGGGTTCTTCACCAATGGGGACATTTTAGAAGGTTTTATTTCTCGAGAAGGTGAATTCTCCATTGGAGGACAAGCTCTAGATCTCACATTAGATCTAGTCAAAACAATTTTCTTTGCTAATAAATTTGGGGATGATCTACCTATGTGAGCTTGCATATTCTTATTTTGAATTGACATATCAATATTGTCCAAATATTTGGACTTAAGGTTCATAAACAGAACACCGATGTTCTTTGAGCTACATAAACTTTCACCTCTGTCAATTTGACACACGTTTCGGTTTCTATACATAGCCACGAAGTTATTTCCCGTGGGGCTTTTCCTATCATTTTGCCTAATACCTATATTCTTTGCCTTATGATTATTTATTTCTAGAGATACATTAGAAGACCTAAACGTGATTGTAGGGGACACACTGGAAACCGCTCTTCATAGAGCTTCCCTTCATCGAAGATGTTAAAATAAGATAATTTCTCTTGCATGAGTGATTGATTGTTGAGTTAAGTCAAGTTAACTCAGTGATTGATTGTTGAGTTAAGTAGAGTTAAGCGATAGACGACCTTGAGTGTGTAATTGCATGTGGTTGCATGTCAAGATATTTTAGGCAATTAGCTAGTTGGAAAAAGTTAAGTACCCTTTACCAGATTCATTATAATCATCATGTTTTGTGTGATCAATAGAGCAACAACTCGTGTTTTGTGTGAATTCATGATTTGTTTCCTCTGCCTTTCCAACAAATTGGTATCAGAGTGAGATTACACAGAGTGAAAAGAACAGATTTGAAGTAGTGTGTGTGGAAGGAAAAATTTATTTTTTCTCTCGTGGTTTGAGTGCTAATGCACCTTATTATGGCATACAAGGCACTATAACGTGTTGAGGCCCAGGAGGGAGTAGTGTTAACAGTGAAAAACTTGCACCGTTTGGCATGCACATGGGTTCCATTGGGATTTGTCACGTTAAACATGAACGCGGGAGTTCTTTTGCATAAAGGGCATTAGTCGCATGCCATTCTCATGAGATAAGTAATAGTGTGAATAATGTAGTTTGAAAAAAAATTACAGTCAAACGTTAAAACTCGTTGTCTTCATATACGATGAGCAACAAGATTTATTAAACATAATTTTTTTTCGTTGGAGTCGTTTTATAAAGGTGTGAGTGTGAGTTTTGTTTAAGGTTTTATCTTAAAGTTTTGGGCTTTACGATAAAGTATATTGAAAATTTTAAAAAATGTTTATGTGAAAAAATTATTTTTTTTTTTTTTATAGAAAAAAAATAAAAATAAAAAAAATTTTGGGTCTTTATTAAAAGAGTATTTCTTGAAAATGATTTTTTTGCAAAAAGAAATTATTTTTTTAAATAAAAAACATAGGGTTTTTATTGAAAGGGTATTTTTTTTAAAAAGAGTTTTACAAAGGAGAAATTTAAGGTTTTTTTTCAAAAAAAGTGATTTTTTGAGAAAGGTGGCTTTCTCAAATTTCCAACCTCTGTTTCCACTGTTCACAGGGAAAGATTATGATGTGTGGGCCATTATGATGACGACCACATTGCAGGCACATGATGTTTGTGATTATGTCAAGTTTGGGTTTTCAAGACCTAAGAACGACGAAGAAGAACAAGCTCTCATTAATGCAGAGAGGGAACAATGGGAGAAAGACAAGAAGAAGAATGCACATGAGTTGCAGGTTATTCAGTAGGGAGTGGACCGAGCAGTGTTTGAGAAGATTATGATAACGTCTTTAGAAAAATTAGCATGGGATACTTTGGCGACAAACCATATAGGTATGGCCAAAGTCGATATTATTAAGTTGTAGAATACTATGAGAGATTTTGAAAGTCTGTAGATGAAGAGACAAAGGACATCGATTCTTTCCTGAATCGGGTCGTAACTATTGTAAATCGGCTAAAGATTTAAGGTAAATATATAAAAGATCAAAGAGTGGTTGAAAAGGTCCTCCGATCTTTACCTACCAAATTTGATGTTGTGGTAGGAGCCATAGAAGAAGCCAAGGGTTTGGCATTATTCAAAGTTGATGAGTTGATGGGATCACTTCTATCGCATGAGGCAAGGATAGACAGAAATAAGGATTCCACTTTAGAGATTGCTTTCAAAATTCAAGTTTCTATTTCAACAGACAGAGGTCAAGGCAAAAGTAGATCAAGAGGCAAAGGATGAAGTGGAAGATATGCTGGTTAGAAAGATGGCTGAGAAGAGCATGAACATGCAAGAGGAAGCAACTACAGAAGCTTCAACAATAATCAAAGAGTTGACAAATAAAAGGTGAGATGTTATTACTACAATAAATTTGGTTAGTATGCTCGTGATTGGAGGAAGAAAATAGATGATCAAGGGAACCAGAGAGCTAATGTCACTGCAGAGAGTACTAACTCCATGCTCCTAGCTTGCTATACCATACATGAACCTTCTGCGAGTGTGTGGTTGTTAGGTAGTGGTTGCAGTAACCACACGACAAGCAACAAGGATTTGGTTGCAAATTTTGATTAATCTGTGAAAATAGAGGTAAGTTTAGGGACTGACAAGACTATGGAAGTAGATAGAAAAGGAATGGTCAACATTCTGACCACGCAGGAGGAGCCAAAGACAATCTTAGAGGTATATTGTGTTCCTAGTCTCAAACATAATTTGTTAAGTGTTGGTAAATTGACACAGAGAGGATACATAGTTATATTTTAAGGTCAAGAATGTGTTATATATGACAAGCCCCCAAGAAATTAGTTGATAGAAAAGTTGCAGATGACGAGGAACAAAACCTTTCCTCCAATTTTGAATTATAGTAGTCAGGTAAGTTCTTTTACAGTTGCATGTTTTGATGATTATTGGTTATGACATTTTTTATTTAGACACTTGCACTTTTCTGGTTTAATATTGTTGTAGCAGAAATAGATGATCAAAGGATTACCTCCCATCAAAGAGGTTGCTAGTACTTGTGAGTGTTGCATCTTGGGAAAACAACACCGTGAATGTTTTCCAAAGGGAGTTGCATACAGAGCAAAGCAACCTCTTGAGCTAAGGCATACAGACTTGTGTGGACCTATGAGGACACAGTCAATTGGTGGAAGTTCTTACTTTGTCACTTTCATTGATGACTACAACATAAAGAATTGGGTTTACTTCTTGAAGCAGAACTCTGAAACTTTTTTAAAGTTCAAAGAATTCAAAGCCTTAGCACAGAATGAAAGTGATTAACAGATCATGGTATTGAGGTCAAATCGTGGGGGATAATATGACTCAAAGGCATTACATGATTACTGCAAACACCATGGGATGAGAAGACAATTGACAACTAGGTACACACCACAGCAAAATGGTGTAAGAGAGAGAAAGAACAGAACAATTATGAACATGGTAAGAAGCATATTGAAAGGAAGAAACTTGTCTAATGAGTATTGGGTAGAACGAGTTCGTGTGCTGTCTATGTGATCAATAGATCTCCTACGAAGAATGTAATGAACAGAGTACTAGAACGAGTGTGGTTAGGTATGTATTTCAACATGTCTCATCTCAGAGTATTTGGATGTGTAGCTTATGCACATGCGCCTAAAGAGCAAAGAGGTAAATTGGATGATAAATGTTAAAAATGCATATTCATTGGTTATAGTGAGAAATCAAAGGCTTGCAAATTATATAACCCTATTACAAAGAAGAGCACAATTAGCAGAGATATCGGGTTCAAAGAACAAGAGTCATCAAATGGAACTTAGACAAAACTATTGATGCATAAGTGCCACTAATGGAAGAAGATGATGTAGCAGAAAATAAGTCGTAAGAATCATAGGTGAGGACACCAAACAGAGACACAACAACAAGGACTCCAAGATTTTCATAGTAGCATGGATCCTCAAGGAGATCAATAGATCAAAATTCTCCCAGCAATCAATCAGGTGATGAATCAACCAATGGTAAGAGAAATATGAGAAGTTTGAAATATATTTATGATGATTTGGATGTTAGTTCAAATTATGCATTGTTGTCATTCCAACCTTCTTCATTTGAAGAAGAAATTAGAGATGAAAATTGGGTGCAATCCATGGATGAAGAAATTGAAGCTATTGAAAAGAATGAGACATGAGATTTGGTTGATTTACCAAAGGAAAAAAAAAAAATTAGTGTGAAGTGGATGTACAAGACAAAATTGAATTAAAAAGGTCAAATTAATAGATTTAAAGCAAGACTTGTAGCAAAAGGATTCTTGCAGCAGCTAGGAATACACTTTGGATAAATGTTTGCTCCAGTAGCCATATTGGATACTGTAAGAGAATTTCTAGCCACAGCAACTCAGAACAAGTGGGAAGTATATCATATGTATGTCAAGTCAACCTTCTTGAATGGAATTATAGAAGAAGAAATTTACGTGCAGCACCCTCCACAATATGAAGTTGAGAGTAACGAAGAGAAAGTTTATAGGTTGAAGAAAACACTCTCTAGACTTAAGCAAGTGCCTAGAGCTTGGTATGGCGGAATTGATAGCTACATGATTAAGCCTACCTTGTACACAAATGTAAATGAACATGGATATATTTTGATTGTTTACTTATATGTTGATGACATGATTTTTACATGTGATTTCAAGATAGATGAATTTAAGGCACCCATGCTAAAAGAATTTGAGATGACAGATCTTGGTCTCATGAAATATTTTCTTGGCGTAGAAGTTGAGCAATCTGAAAAAGGAATTTTTATTTGTCAAAATAAATATTCCAAACATTTATTGAAAAGATTCAGGATGGAAAATTGAAAACCTATCCCTACAGCAATTGCAACAGGTACAAATTTAGGCAAGGATGATGAAGGTTCATATGTCAATCCAACTCTATTCAAAAGATTGGTTGGCAGCCTCATGTATCTCATAGATACGAGACCAGATATCATCCAAGGAGTGAGTTTGATTTCTATATTTATTGAGACTCCTAAAGACACACATTGGAGTGCAGGAAAAATAATCTTAAGATACATAGCAAGAACCAGAGATTGTGGCATAATGTATGCAAGCACAGAAAAGAATGATTTGATTGGATACACAAATAGTGATTTTGCAAGCAGTTTGGATGATAGGAAGAGCACTTCTTGTTCTGTGTTCCACCTTGGTTCATGTGTGATTTCACGGGCATCTAAGAAGCAATCCATTGTGACATTTTCGTCAGCAGAAGCAAAATATGTAGTAGCAACATGCGTAGCATGTAAAGTAGTGTGGTTAAGAAGCGTACTTGACGGACTAAAGCAAAAACAAGGATCAACAACAAAATATTGTGACGAAACCTTGGTGATTACACTATCCAATAATAGTGTGTCTCATGATAAGAGCAAACATATTGATACGAGATATCACTTTATTAGAGAACTTGTTAGCAATGGAGAAGTTCACTTGAAGCCTTGTAAATCTAGTGATCAATTGGCTGATATATTTACTAAGTCGTTAGCACAAGATGTGTTTAGGTTTCATAGAAGAAAGTTAGGTATTGTAAGCATAAATGAGACATAGACCAACATCCATCTTTGAGTTGTCATGAGTCATGTTTTCGTCTAGGTGTCATAATTGAAAGGGGGTGTTAAAATAACATAATTACTCGTCCATGAGGAGTTGGTTAAACATAGAGAGTCGGTTCACTGAGTGATTGAGTGGTTGAGTGTTGAGTCAAGTTGAGTTAAGAGATAGATGACTTTGAGTGTGTGATTGCATGTGGTTATATGTCAAGATATTTTAGGCAATTAGCTAGTTGGAAAAGGTCAAATACTCATCATAATCATCATGTTTTGTGTAATCAATACAAGAGCAGTAGCTAATATTTTGTTTGAATTCATGCTTTATCTCCTCGGCCTTTCCAATAGAAGAAGCCATAAACCAAAACTTTCCAACAAAAATTACTCTTAAAAACCTGTGATTTACAAATAACACACAGTTATTCATCCATATCGAACAAAATCACACTTTCAGATATCTAATTGTAATGAGATTTGAATTACATTTAAAAAAAAAACAGTAAGAATCCATGTAAGTTAGGAAAACTCATCTAGACAGGGAGAGCGCCGAGTGGAGAGCATCGTCATGCGACCAATCAGGTATGATTCTGCCCTCTATCTACCCAATTTCACTGATTTTTGCTTGCAAATGAAGCAATAGTTATTGCCCGGAGGTGGATATATGCATGCATTTGCTGAAAGGAATGTGATCGACTTTCACGCGGCCTACTATTATGCTCAAACAGTAGGTTGACGCTTGGCATTTTGTCCTCCTAGACGTGTCTCAAACTTAGGCTTTGATTCCTTCCCTTTTAGTCTATTCTAGCTATTTCTGATGGCTTAGCTCATTTCCTTCCTGCTGGTCTTCAGTGCAGGGTTGTTAGTCGCCTCTAGTATTGGATTTTCGTTGCTCTGTTACTAGCCCATCACATCTCAACACTGCCTACATAATCTTCCATTGTGAACACAGGTACGTAGAGGAAGATTCTATCTCTTTGGTTTTTTCCATCTTTCTTTTCTTTTGCATCATTTCTCTCCTGTTTTTAGACCAAAGTAGCTCTCGTTTCGACTTTGGCACATGGTGTTATTCCATTGAATGGTTTGCAGTTCTCTTCACATGGAAAACTCTTGAGGTACAAGTTAGTTTTATTACAGAGATCCCATGTATGTTTCTGAATGATTAGTTTTATATTAATGAATCTGGACTCTGTTATACATCTTTAAAGCCTTATGTGTTGTATATAATATTTTTATTATCGAGGGGGAAACAAATCTATTTGTATATGTTTGGAACAATGATTTTACTAGCCTCATCCTTTTCCACACCTCGGAGGTTTCTCACTGCCATTACACTTTCATGTCTCCGTTTGAATCATTAGGTTGGTTGGGAGTATCGATAGAAAATCTCAAGAAATATTTTGTTATATCCGAGCCATGCACAGACCTATGCTTTAAGATAGGACCATGGTGGTGTGCTTATGGAATTTGTTGTTGATGTATTGTTTGCCCAGATGTACCTTCCTGATGCTGAATTCCACTTAGTTGTGATGCTTCTTGTATTTACCGATGCCTATTTTTTGATTTGAAAATTTTCGGTTGATAGGTTAGCCATGCCATAATGGTCGTAATTTCCCTCCCCCTTTTCTTTGATAAATTCTTGCCTCCACATAACATTTCTCCATAAATTATTAATGGCATATAATCAATCCTATTGTGAGAGGGGAAGTTTCTGGTGTCTCGGCTTCCTGGCCATAGGCCATCATTCCTTTTTTCCTTTTGTGCCCTTATTTTTCCAGACGAAGTCGTACTCCTCTATCTTGACTTATCCAGGCTTTCCTTACTAATCTTTCCACTTTATAATAAAACCTTGCGGTACTTTGTTAGTCAGGCTATCTCCTTGGGATCTACATCTCTGACTCCTTGGAGTTTGTGCTGTCCTCCATCGTGGACTTTCCTTCTGACACTTCCACGGCATCAGCCATGGTTCAGGCCACCTTGGACGTGGAAAAAGTCCTTGCCAGCCATGCTTCTAAATCTAACTAGAAACCCATGTTGGAGGCTGACATCATTCCACTTTCTTAGTTTGATCTGTCTCCACAGGGCAATGGACCTGCACTCCATTCACATCGAAAGCAACCTCTCCCAGTTAAAACTTCTCCCCCACCCAATGCCATAAATTTGGATGGTCCACTATTATTTGATAGAATCGCAAGTTTGCAAAGAGGGCACTAGTTGGCCGATGTCATTTTCCGTCAATGGAGGACTCACAAATCAGAACTTAGGTTGTAGCCAAATGGGCTCCTCTCCTAGGCTACTGCCCGACCATAGTCTGCCTTATGAGTAATTGGTATAGTTTCCATTTTCTTTGCGTTCATGACTTGGAGATCATCTTTTCAAAACCCTAGGTTCGAGACAAGAATTTTTTGGCCTTCACAGATGGTTCATTGGATTTAATCCTCTCAGTTGCACTCCTTAGAATAATTATATTTGGTTGAAGCTACCTAGATTACCAAGCGAACTGTGGACGAAAGAATCAATGGAGAAAATTGGTAATGCTATTGGTCGCTTCATTTATGTCATTCCTAGGTGCACTGGGGCCAAGGACAAGTGTGTAGCTTGGATCTTTATGTAAAAGGAATACATGGGTGGGTTTCTGGAGTCTATTGATTTATCATGGGAAATGTCCAAAATACAGCAGCAATTAGATTACTCGGTCGTCCCTTTTAGGTGCTCGGCTTGCCATAAAATTGGCCATCTTTTCCCCCAATGTCCCCATCGACCAGGTGTTAAACATAAGTCAAAGGCCCAATCAGAAAATATTCCTGGTGCTTCAAATGAGCATGTTTTTATGAAAATGGATTAGTCATATAACTTTGAGGTATATCGAGCTCCTGTTTTTTGAATTTTTCAACTTTCTTTGCCTAGAGGTCTTTCTCTGGAATGATCTTCTAGCCTCCCACGCACTCGCTCTTTGTCTGCGGGCACTTCTATTCACAATATTGCTTATCGAGTGAACTACCCCCAACCATCCTCCACGTCTAAACATCCCTCATAGTCATATATTGAACTGCCTATTAATCTGTTGAATTTTCCAATCCCCCCCTCGCGACAAGAGCCGGAACCAAATGTTGCCATTACCCCGCCCTCCATCTTTCCCCAAGCCAACCCTCGCTAGACCTTCATCCCCACATATTCAATATATTTTTTCATATCCTCTAACCCCCTCCACTCCCATCCCTCCTCCCTTTAGGATCTCGTCTTCTCCCTCTCATTCCCATGGAGCTGATCCCAAAAACAAAGTTGTATGTACTATGATCACTCCTTCCAATTCCCCGGGATCCTCATCGAAGAATTCTTTTGATTGTGATTTAGGCCTTCTTTTATAACGAGCATCATTGAAGTTATAATCACTTACTGTCCACAAACCTAACCATTCCCCTTCCCCTATTATTAGCCATAACTCGGCTGGGAACATCATTGTTTGTCGCAAAGAGAAGAAGGGAAGTAGACACTTCAGAGGGAGAAGGCGTAGACATGATATGTCAAGTTGGGACCTATCCTTGATTGACATTCCTATTTAGGAAATTGCTATGATGATATCTCTGAAATGGGGCCTCTTAGAGCAAGCCAGCCTTCAGATGTCCTCAAATGATTGACATCATATTGATGAACATTCGTGGTCTTGGAGCAGACCTAAAGTTTCTAGCCCTTAAGAATCCTTTTCTCTCTTCAAAATCCAAAATGCTCTTAATTCAAGAAACCATGCATGATAGCCTTCAAACTATCTCATATTTTAGATGATGCTTCCATCATGGCAAATGGTTGAAACTAATGTTGTTGGTTTGTCCATTGGTTTGGTTGTTTTATGGGATCCAAAATGGATAACGGCGATTGAATTTCAATGTTTTGCTGGTATTCTCATTTTGGCCTATATTCGTGATTCTCCAAAACCAATTCACATATTAAATATTTATGCTCCATACAGAGATCAATATCCTTTTTGGGAATATTTTCTATCATCAAAACTTCTTGGAATTGATTCCCTATTAATTGGAGGCGATTTAAATTGTACTCTATGTAATGACGAGATATGGGGAAATGGAAGGAAAAATGATCTGGTTGGCTAGTTGCTTCAGGATGCCATCATACAAAATAACTTCATAGATGTCCTGCCAACTTGTCAAGGACCCACGTGCGACAATGGGCGATCAAATGACTCATTTCTGGCTAAAAGGCTAGATAGATTCCTCTTACATGAAAAATTGATTGAGAGATTTGGTTCCCCTTCGGTGAAAATCATTCCTACATTCATATCTAATTACTACCCCATTTCTATACATTGGAAATATCTCGGGCACAGATTCAGTTATCCATTTAAATTTAACAGGAAATGGCTCACTAATGAACAGTCCAACAAATTCATAATGGAATCTTGGCAACCTCCATCTAGTCCAGAACATGATCAATCTCAGCCCTTTTTAGATTGACTGTCTTCTCTTTGGAGAGAGGTTAAAAAATGGCAACGAGAGAAAGCACACTCCAACAAAATGGCCGAGAAGGACATATGTAGGAATTTGGAGTATTTATCTACACACTTTAAACATCCCTATATGTCTTCTTGTATTCGGAAACAAATATGGGACTTAGAGAAAAGAAAACAAAAGATATTAGCAATGGAAGAAGCTTCATGGCGTCTTAAGAGTCGAGCCATATCGCTCAGAGAGGGGGAAAAAAATACGAAGTGTTTTCATAGATTTGCAAAATAAGCAGCGGGAGGAAAACACTATTTGGGAAATCAAAGATGAAGATGGCAATGCATATTATTCTCAGGAGTCCATAGCTGGTGAAGATGTGAAATCTTTCAAGCATGCCTACAACAAAAATATTGGCAGCGTCATTGAGGATATACTATGGTGTATTGATCCATATCCTACCATGTTTGATGAAAATCAAAACACTGCCCTATTTTCTGAAGTTTCCGAGGAGGAATTATTGGCTACAATGAAATTTTTTCAGAAAGACAAATGTCCAGTGTCGGACGGTTGGATTATTGATTTCTTCATCAATTTTTTTGTCCTGACGATGAACCACACTGGTTGGTTCGAAACACGTCGACAAAAGAGTATCTATGTGATTTCGCCGAAAATTTCTCTAAACAATCCTAAAAATGGTCGAGGAATCAAGATTGCAAGGTTACATTAGCCATATATTTCCTCCACTTATATAGCATTGATACCAAAGAAGAAGCTCTCCACTTCTTTTTCTATGCTGGCTCGCCCTAAAAAAATGGGAGGATGGGGCACTTCGGACATAAATATTTTTCAGAAGGCTCTACTGTTTAAAACTATGTGGAAAGCAATTATGGGAATGTTTATTTGGAGCTTGGCCATTCGTGCTAAGTACATGGACAATAAAGATATGTCTTATTGGTTTAGAAAAAGCTGCATTGGATCCTCTCCCGGCTCTGCAATATGGAGAGACTTCTAGAAATTGGATCCTTTCTTCAGACAAAATCTGATTTGGAAATTCCAATCCAGGTCAAAATGACGAATTCGCTGGAGTTGTTGGAATGATCCATATATCCACACAGTTATTAAGAATGTTACACAACAGGGATATGCTTTTATGGGTCAGTGCCATCCGCAAATGGGAAGGAGCAATTCCAATTTGGAAATCTGCAACAAAATTGCACCTAAGCGACGATCTGGAAATTCAATGGAATTCTATCATATCTTTGTTGTGGGATCATGGTATATATCGCTCTGTGGACAAGGACTCCCTCGTTTGGAAGGGACATGGTGGCTCTTTGACTGTTTATGTCAAACATATTTATCAACAGCTTCTAATCTTAGAATCAGAACACACGATAACACCTTTCCAACATCCTTTTGGAGAACAGATTGCCCCTTAAAGACCTAATATTTGCTTGGTGTTTCATAACAGGTATCTCACATGGGAAAACCTACAAAAGAGAAATTGTTGTGGCCCTGTTATCTGCCCCCTTTGTAGATCTAACTTTGAGAACAACTTACACATCTTTCTCCTTTGTCGCCAAGCTCAGATAATTTCGCAAAAACTAGCCGCCCACTTTGGTTTCATCAACATCTCTTTCCTTCAATTCCTGAGGCTTTCAAAGGGTGGAGTATTATGAACAGAGAGTGGAGGCCCATTCCATTATTGGCTATTTGGGCCATTTGCAAATGGAAAAATGGGATGATTTTCAATTCCATAAAGGAATCTCATTCTTCTGTTTTTGAATCTATCTTTTGTCTATACAATGCACTTGGTTTGCCAGGTCAATCCAGAGTCATGAATGGAAGAAGTTTTTTGACATGGGAGCCCACGGTTATTCCACGTGCTTTCTTTGATGGAGCTGCACAACATGGTTCGTATGCATGTGGAGTATACATTATTCCAGAAGCTGGTCAAGCCTTTGAAATACATTGGAATGGTGGTACAGGGCCCAACAATAGAGCAGAGGCGATGGCCCTTGCTGGTATTCTTTCCCTTTGTGCCTTTCTTGACTTTATGAAACTACAAATTTTTGGAGATTCAAAATTCATCATCGATCATGTTCACTCAAAACACATTATAAAAAATATCAATCTTTCCTAATCACTGAATAGGATAGAGGCTTTATGGAGTAGTAGGAGGGACTACACAATTTCTCACATTAACAGGGATAAAAACAAAACGGCAAATGCATTATCCAAAATGGGCCTATCTTCTCCTCAAGGTGTCTCGAGGGTGCAGATCACGGTGGACAACATCTCTTACCAGATCCAGGACTTTTGCTTGCCGGGTACATAAATTTCTATCTAATGACGAATATCTAGTTCGTATCTGTTTTCCCACTATTTTGTCTTTCCATTTATGAAAGAATTCTCATATATTTTTTCATATGGATCAGTTTCCTTCCTATCCATTGTACCTATTTACATTTCTCCATATGATCTATATCTAGCTGAACAAGATATATTTTCTTTGTTCTTCCACTTTGTGTGGCTTTGGACCTCATATCTGCCATAGCTGCTGGTTTCCCATTATATGCATATTGATGTACAATCTTCTTTGATAAATATAATACAAATATATATATATATAATATTATATATATATATATATATATAATATATATAGTTTTTTTCGTGCAGAAAAACATTGCTGAAAAACTTCGGAGAAAAAGGGCAATGAGCTGAAGTTATTTCCCTGTATCAAAGAGTTGTTTTTACTCCATCAGGCTATGATTAATAAAAATAGCTAAAACAACACAATTACAGAAACTCAATCATATATTATGCACAAATGGTGTATATGCGAAGACACTCACACACAGATTTACATTCAGATTACTCTATTAAATAGAGTTTCTGAGATCCAACTTATTCCCGAATTAGATAGAGAGGTTGAGAGAATTTCTCAACCATCACAAACCAATTTCTTAAATATGGAATGTAAGCATTAACTCCAACATCCCCCGTTAATGATTACATTACATGAAAATAACAAAATAATCAAGCTTATCAGTAGATGCTCCATCAAGTTGCCTCATAACCCTCGGAAAGGTGTAGTTGGCAAGTTGGATTCCCAAGTTCCCTTCCTCAACTCCAGAATCAAGGACCTCCCGAAGTCAATTACTGGATAGCATCCCAATCTGTCGCATAACCTCATTAGGAAACCACTTCCATATCTACCACTAATGAGGGATCCTTCCCTAGATCCGCAACTGCCATACTATCTGGACAACCATCCATATTGAGCCTTACTGATTTCTTCAAACATTTTATAATAATGAAAATTAAACTAATATAATCACAAATGTATTTTTCCAAAAAACCGGTATAGTCACGGCAACAGTGACTGTCACAACATTGTCATCACCATGCTGCTGCAGGAAAAAATGTTGGAAGATCTGCAGCAACAGCTCGTGGCAAGCGGTTTGCTGGTCAAAAAGGAAGCAGCCCCGCAAGCGATGCCAGATAAGTAGCGCTCCAGTGTTTCCTATTTGCTCTTGCGTTTTGTTTTGTTTCTGCTGTTTCACTGAAGGCACGAATGCTCTAGCTGTTATATATATAGATCGTAGGATCTAGGTAGCAGTTTAGTTTTTGATTTAGCTTCTGGAAATGTTGTATGTTTTGCTAAATTTTGGATACTTGAACCTGTGACCTGTTTGGAAAACTGCTGTGTGGTCAAGAGACCCGGTTTCCCCTCGGGGCGGGGTGAGACCACCAGGATTTTGTAAATACTGTCTATATGTTAATAGAAAAGGCCATAGTCAACTCACAAAAAAAAAACAGTGACTGTCACAACGCATTTATCATTGTCTCTCTGCGTGAATATCAGACACATAGTTGAACTGCTCTGTCATCGCTACCGACCGCGTGACGGGAATTTCCCTTTGTTTTAGCAGTAGGGTTGGAAGAAATATTTCGGTAGAGGGACTCCGCATCTGAAGATAAATAGGACAGTGAGATGGAATAAGTAGAGCTTGTATTCTTCGTACAATAAAAAGGACACGATGCAGCAGGTGACACATTAGACCTAAGCGACTGATGAAATTCCCTGTCACGCGGCTAGTAGCGATGACAAAGCAGTTCAACTATGTGTCTGATATTCACGCAGAGAGACAAGGATAAATGCATTGTGACAGACACTATTTCCGTGACTATACTGGTTTTTTGGAAAAATACATTTGTGATTATATTAGTTTAATTTTCATTATTATAAAATGTTTGTAGAATAAGGCTCAATATGGATGGTTGTCCAGATAGTATGGCAATTGCGGATCTAGGGAAGGATAAGATAAAAATAGCTAAAACAACACAATTACAGAAACTCAATCATATATTATGCACAAATGGTGTATGTACAAAGACCCTCACACACAGATTTACATTCAGATTACTCTATTAAATAGAGTTTCGAAGATCCAACTTATTCCCGAATAAGATAGAGAGATTGAGAGAATTTCTCAACCATCACAAACCAACTTCTTAAATATGGAATGTAAGCATTAACTCCAACAATGATTGACTCGCAACAAATTACAGTTATGGTGAGAACTACATTTTCCTCATTTAACATTTCCATTAACAGACAAGGACACTCAAAATACCGATACGACGAACAAATGACACATATTCAGACAAGACAATTAGACGGAAAATTATAACTTAAATGCCTCGAATTAAACCCCGGAAAAGGGAAACGAACTCGCAAAAACCAGCAAAAGAGATAATCAAGAAAACAATTTGCAGCCCTCTCCGTTCAAAACTATCCCTAGTCGCCTGAAAAGTTTGCAGTGCGGACGAATTTCACAAAGTATTTAAAATAGATTCATCCCTAGCACCCGCAATCATCGTGGTGACTAAAACTTCGAAAATTGTTCTACTAAACCAGTCGTTGTGGATTCGGTTGACGGTTCACTCGACATTTGTCCATCAGGTTGGATGTCATGCTCGAGACAGTAAAGCTCCCAACAGGCATTGCCGACCTGAATACCGGTCTGGCCAATGTGGATCGAAATTCACTCTCACTGTCGTTGGTTGAACCTTTGAAACCTCGAAAAACCCTCGAAAGAATGGAAAAAAACCCCGGTTAAGTACACAAAAAAATGGCGCAGCCGACATAAAATGACACAGAAATATGAATTAAAAATTATCATTTAAAAAAAATTCTGATTGTAACAGGGTATTTTCAGCCTATTTTTTCAAAATTAATTTTGAATTTTGAATAAAATACAATAAATTAGATAATATAATAACCTTACAAATACAATTCACCAAAAAAATTCACTTCCCTTCAATACTTCTTTATTTCTAAATTTAAATATAAAATATTTTTCTAATTTTAAAACTGATTTATCTAAAATCCATCATAATAAATATAAACATCTTTAAAAATATCTGAAATTCCGTAAAATCGGTCATTGCAAAATTAACATTTATTACAAATTAACAAACTCTTAGGAATTCAGTATAACAGATTCCTCTTTTTCTTATTTTACTAGCTTTTTAACTCATAAAAACAATAATAAAATTAGAAATTATAAACTTTCTTATTCCACTTTGATTTTCAAGTTTCTTTCCTTCAGCGCAGATATCATACTACCACTATTTGTTCCACCATTCACATTCTCTCGTAGCGAATGAACAATCTGCTCCGCCTATGTAAAACGCCAACCACAGATTTTGACGCGTTTAATTTTTCATTTAACCATCGTTGAAAACAGAATCGAATTTTATCGCATAATACGGTATTCGTATCAAATTGGCGAATTTTCGAAATTTTTTAGCCCGATGAAACCTTATTAGCTCGTGCACACACCATCGTATTGTTATTTTGTTGGGAATTAAATGCTTTTAAAATCTTCCTTCGTTATATTTTTATTTGTTTATTTCAAAATTTTGATAAATATTTTTACATTATTCGTGAACAATTTTATTGAGGTTTTACTTGTGTTCCATTTACATCACATATTATACAATATATTTCAATTGTATTAAAATTCAAAAGAACCTGTCATGTTCTTTTTCCGCGTATGCTTCTCTTGAATTTGTAGCCATAAGATTTTTTTATAATTTTTTATCAATCATTTTTTAGAAATTAAAACATTATATATAGTAAATATACAAATTATTATTTTTTGTTAAATTTTGTGGGATTTTTTTATTTATTTTACATGTTCATTATTTACCTCGCAACATGGAAGTAGGAAAGGTAGTACAAAATTCGAACCATAAATCTTCGATTTAATAATACTTCATTTCACGACCATCACAGCTACCCCAAACAAACTGTAATTATACAAATTATAAAAAACATTATTGAAAAGAATTAAATAATTTTACATTTAAATTATTTTTAGAGATAGATGGTACATGTAATTTATTAACACATTAGTCATCACTTTTATGTAGGATTGTCTTGTTATTATGAACTGAAAAGTTCTTTATAAAAATAAATCGTACCAAATGGTTTGCTGTGTAGGAAAAACACATAGGAGCACAAGGTTTGAGATTTAATGTAATGAGTAGTTCAAATTCGATGGACACCTTACACGTTCCACATCCATATACAAAACGAAAATCTAACATCCATCCATTGATTTAAAAAAAATATCTTTGTGAAATATTAGAGTCCATCTCCTCAAAATTGCATCGTCTAAAACATGTCCTAAAATATGTAATGGTGAGTAGAAACTTTAAAATATGTAATGGTGAGTAAAAACTTTATGTTAGGATTTGTAGCCATATAAAACAAAAGGGAAAGAGAAAAAATTGGAGTTTGTAGTTGTGAAGGTAGTTTTAGAACTCTTCATTTTTTAAAAGATTCACTATACATATCAATATTGTATAAATTTAAACGAGAAGTTGCAAAGAAGAGGAAATTTCTTGAAAAACGATGAAGGCAGGGTACATATGTGTGTTTTTATTTCTTTAAAAAATTATTATGGGGAATGTGAAAATGTAAATAATTATATGTGTGTTTTTATTAGTCCCTGCCCCTTCTGGGCTGCAGGGACTATAGTAATCGATTCGATTAGATAGCATTACTTTGATGTGATAATCAACAACCGTATTTTAACTTAAAACAAAGTTTCTTAAAAGGACACAAACCAATACAATATTTTATAGTTTCTTATGCTTTTAACCAATCAAACAAATCTTCATCTTATTTGGCCTCAAAACGAGGTATACATGCTGAAAAGTTAGGGTAAAATTGGCAGAAGTACAAGTGATTTGAACAATTTCACAGCTTCATGAACTAATGCTATGTGCATTAATCTCCTAACATTTAATGTTAACAATACTTATGGCGTATCATTTGTGCTATGTCAAACCATGGTTGCTGCCCACGGCAAACAATCCTTGCCGTGTCGAAATTGCCCTGCCGTGTCAAACAATCCTTGCCGTGCCGTGTCAAAATTGTAATTTGCATGAAAGCAACCGACTTTACTTGCCTGCCTTAAAATGAGTTGTTTGGCTTGGCCATATGTATTGCTTCAAGTAATTACCTGCGGTAGGAATCTGGTGGAACCGACTGTAAATTATTCATGTAGACCTTTCCAGGTAGTCATAATATCGAGCTTCAGACGACGTTCTCTGCAATTGTATGTCCTTGTGAAACCTGTCGATGAAAACCCTTGCAGCCATGTCTACATCCTGATCTTCAACTCCTGCACAAATGCAACGTTGAAAGGTATTATCTTGTTCATAGCGAATTAGCATTATGCAATATTTTTTTGCATCATATAGCTGAGCAGGATTGATGTAACCTTAATAATATCTATGCTGGATACTGTACCCAAATTCTTATATTTAGCTTTCCATTTTGCAGAAACAAAATAAAGTGTTGTGCTTGTTTAAAGTCGCTTGCTTGATAGGGCGTCAGCTTCTTGATCTTTAGCGAGTTTGGTATATAGGGAAGAAGCGTTAATGTGAGTAACATTACTCTCATTTTAACATATTTATGTGACAAAGGATTTTTTATTTGTGTCCAGATCTATTTTGAGGAAGAGTTAATGTGAGTGGGTATTTTTTTATCTCTAAATATCTAGTTTGGAGGGTAAATGATTCAGCTTCAAACAGACTTCTTGCCGAATTGGAATTAGAAGACGAACCAGAAACAGCTCGAGGCGGCTTCTCTTCTACTGCCATAACTTATACCCTAAAGCGAGGGTTTGGATTGAAAAATGCATCAATGTTGTTAAGGTTTAGCCATGTAATTGGTGATTGGCAATGTTAATACAAGTGCAAGGAAAAATGCTATATCGCAAGTCAAATCCAGATTTCAAAATGGCAAAAGCATCAAAGCTATTAATGGCAATGGCGATGACAATGCCAATGCCAATGTGCTAAAACTGAAAAACTAGCATCCAGATTACCAAAGTGTCAAAGCTCTTAATAATGGCAATGTCACTATCAGAGCGAGAAAGGATGGTATACAAGGGCAATGTTACCATCAAACTAGCTTCCAGATTAGCAAAGTGTCAAATTATGAACCATTTATGTATTACAATTGTTATCTGTTATTTTAGAAATGTTATGATACCTGTGTATGTGTTGAATATGAGCTCATTGGCTTGCGCCACCATAGCTCTCGGCGGTGGCTTCCTGCCCCCTCCACCCTGCAAGAAGTAATCGACGAACGAAAATGGTGTAACAGAGAGCATCCGCCATTCCAGAGTGCTCAGAACCAGAAGCTTCATTCTTTGGATAGTACGATAGTACGCGGCTCGAAGAGGAGGTCGTGCGCTTCAGCCTGCAAGTCCAGGGGTAAAGGAACTTGGGTTTCCTCCATTTTAGCAGCCAGAGACAAGCAAGCCACAGATAGGAGCTGCAGCATCCAGACCTTGGCTTTCTGTTCACAGGAAGCAAGCAATCCAATGGATTTTATCAACCCCACTGAAGATTCAAATTACAAATTCAATACAAATAGATATACCATAGGGCAATCTGATGTTACCCAATCTTTACAAGAGGAACACACGGAATAATATAACAGCTTACATGCAAATGAAAACGTGGAGGCAGAGGTAGTGCCATGTGCAGGGGGGAAATGGCATGGGTCATCATGCTCCAGCCTACACGTGTAATGCATGCAGTTAAACTTTCGATGATCCGTTTCTGAATAATAAAATCTTCTACAATTTTCAAAATCTACATACGTATTGAAGATTGACATATTTAAATTTTGATTATTCATTCTTAATCATAAAATCTCATTCAAATTTCAAAATCTAGACTCAACATTTTTGAAACTGTTTTCTGTAAGCAATTTCACCAAAATAAGTAATCTTGAATACAAAATTATCAGAATACTTCCAATTTTCTGTCCCAGGTGGTGGCCTTGCTCCTGCTTCTGGAACTTGCTGCATCTGGTGGAACTACTCGCTTTGATTTTGCACCTGAAATGCCAGACTGTTTGGCAGAATTGTGTTTTTTCCCATCAATTACTCTCTGTGCATATAGGGCCTCCTAACATCTTATCTGAGAAGTCTGAACGCAGACAAGGGAAGTACAGTGCAGCTATCCAGATGATTAGGAAACAAAACAAGATTTTCAGAAGGCTAGCAATGGATAAAAGCCATCGACGAGGTCACCTTGATTGATCACAGCACTCCACTGTAGAGAGCCTTTATCTAATTTTATTATCTAGTATTAAGAAAAAAACGTCGGTGAACCTTACCCTCCTTTTTCACACTGGGCGCACCTCCTTTCTGGGTTCTCGAATCAATCTGTTCTCATTCACACCCAGTGGAACCTGATGCTGCTTTTCATCTAAAGCTGTGGAACCTACCTGCTGTTGATGTGATCGATCTATCCGCCTGCCTTCAAACTTCTCGAGGAGAGATCTTGCTCCCTGGAGATGAAAGAAGAACTTGATACAGAGGAGGCAGACTCGGTGCTGGCAGACTCGATGTTCAGCGAATTTGGTTCCTGAGTTTTAGGTTTAGCTATGATGCCTGCGACATGTGTACACATGGCTTGCATGCGATGCACGTGGTATGGTTAGCTGGTTACATCTTTGTTTTCACTGTATCATGTCATAGCCCCGTAGGCGTTGTGCTTACTTATGGATTTCTAACTAGCTCATAGCACTCTGATTATGTCATTTGCCACATCGTGTTCCTAATGTACTAAGCATGAATTAATATCGATTGGGCTGGAACTAGTCATCATTTACCGCTATGTGTCATCCAGATAGGGACCTGGGCAGGGCCTACCTATATCTCGTGTTCATGGCTATGTGTATCATGGCTGTGTGTGCCCTAAAAGGAAAAGGACATTCATTGAGAGGATTAGCAATGTCAGCAGATCAACAGTGTAGTGGTCTGGCAATAAAGACTTAAAACTCGCAAACCCATCTCCCAACAATGTATGTCGACTGAGAAAAAGACTTCAAACTCATAAACCCATCCTTCAGCAATCTCAGGGTTTATGATTAAGGATTTAAAAGCTCATAAATCATTCTCATCCCCTCCACTGTATATGTTCATATACAATCTTATGTTATATATATATATATATATATATATATATATATATATATATATATATATATATATATATATATATATATAAAATCTGATACATTCTACCCTAAACCTACTACTCTGCCTACAGTACATATCATATTGTAAATATAAATATTCATTTGAGCCCTCAAAAACAAACAAATACGCACTATATTCCATAGCGTGAAGTGGCCGTAGCGAAGCTCCTCCCTCGCTGGATATGCCAGCGTTTTTTACTTGATAGCGCCGAGGCCTTGAGAAATACGCACATAACAATGTAACCCATATTGTATTTTACATCATTCGATTTTTGCCTGTAGTGTAACTGGTAATGCCTGTGCTTGTTCTGTTACATTCTAGAATTCCAAGGAAGCGGCAACAAACAAGGAAGCGCGATATTCGCAGGTTCGGTTTGGTTTCCGAACTGATCTAGCGTCTTTTTGAAATATATTATACTAGCATAAATCCATAAAAAACGCTGCAAATGGAAACTCGGATAATTATCTTTTTTCTTTATTGCGTCAAGATTCTCAGTACCATAAACTCGGTTTCTGAGTTTTAACGATATGATACAGCTTGTTATGCTTGCAACAGACTCACTACATCCTCTGAAGCAGTTGCACAGTTCATTTCATATCCTACTTCTCTTTTGATTATTCATTATTTACCTATGTTTTTTTAGCTCTCTGATGAATTTCTACTGGAATATACTTCTCGGAATAGCATTATGTTGATATTAACATGGTGCACATCAGCGCCAACAAAAATAGACCTAGAGCTCATAAAGATGAAATTAACACCTATAACATACAATAACGTAATGGAAAGCTAGCTGCGTATAAAACCCAGGAAGTATTGTCATACCAGCAAAATAGGATTTTGCAGCTATAGCGACATAGCTGCTTCTTACATACTCTATTAGTCATAGCATTTTGAGAAGCAGAAGCTTCCCACCAGCGTTTCTGACAAAATCCACTTTGCAGGGACTAGCTGCTACGCAGCCGGTCTTGTTTCTGTAAGAAATTTATTATGGGCAATGTGAAAATGTAAATAACTATCAATGATGTATAAACGAGAATGTATGTGGTATGTTTTCAGCCCTCAAAATAGGTGTTAGAGCTATGACGTTGTTGTAAGAGGATAATATTCTTTTTTGTATGGAGCAAGTCTTCTACTTTGACTGCATAGCTTCTGCTTTGAGTGCATAATTGAAGTATAGGGAATTTATATGGTATTATATAACTTTTTATATTGAGAAAATATTGAAATAGAGAACGGTAAGGAAAATAAAAAGTTATGGTGTAGATTAGTGTGGGAGGGTGCACTCAAAATAATTATATATAGAATATTAATCTGAAATTAAGATAGGAAATAATCAAAGATAGGTTTTCAATTATATACTTGGATGGGAGGACATGCTCTAGTTGTTAGGGAAACTTAACCTGGTAAAAGAATGAAAGTTGTTAGATCCATATTAATAGTTTTAGGCACATGATTTTGGTGATCCGTTGTATTATAACTCATGGACTACATATTTTGAATTTTTTAAAATGCTTTTGGATTCTCCATTGTAATGTAGCTTGGTGAAATAATAAAAGTTGTTAGATCTATGTTAATAGTTTTAGGCACATGGTTTTGGTGGCCCATGATATTGGAGTTCATGGACTACATATTTTGAAGCCTTTAAAATTCTTGTGGATTCTCCATTGTAATGTTCTTAAGTTAAGGGGATGGCTCACTTGGAAGGGATGTTTGCCAACTCAATCTCTTTTAAGTTAGGGCACACTTGTTTTTAAGTCATGAGATAATAATAGATGTATTAGTTAATTTTTTTGTTAGCTTTTTGTTTTCTTGATAAAAAATTGTGCATTTTATATGTTCTTATTGACATCATCATTTTATTATTTTATGTTGCAATGTATTTATTTCTAACAATGGTGTCAAACCAAAGGGAGCATGGCTTGAAGAAAGAAGTGGTGGTTGAAAATGACACAAAATTGCATGTAGAGTTGAAGTCATGAGATAATAATAGACATATTAGTTAATTTTCTGTGAGCTTTGGGTTTTCGAGATAAAAAATTGTGCATTTTATATGTTCTTATTGATGTTATTATTTCCTATTGCAATCTAATTATTTCTAACAATGGTGTTAAAGAAAATGGATCGTGGATTGGAGAAAGAAGTGGTGGTTGAAAATGACACAAAATTGCATGTAGAGGTCAATTAGGGTGGGATGAAACCAGGAAATCAAAATGTTGTAAGGAGATCACATAATTAGAGGTCCAATATCATGAGATGCTTCCATGGAAATGAGATCTAATGAGGAGAGCACCCAGCATAAGTAGGTGTACAGAAGTGAGTGGTGGCATAAACGTTGGGACAAAACCAACCGCATGACTTATTTGGACATGGAAATTTCCTTAAATCACATTTATATCGGCATATAGATGCAAGACTCTAGAGTAAACCAAGGTTATTGGGAAGGAGAGCATGCTAATTTTCCCGGTTAAGTTTAATTGGGAGAATGTTAAGCTAAATTTGACGTGGTGAAGGAGTCAAAGTTGTTAGATACACAATGATGTTTTACAGGAATAAGATTTTGGTACCCTATGTTATTTGAGTCCATGGATTACATGAGACGATGCCTATAAAATGTTTGGGAATTATCCATTCAATGGGACTTAGTTGAATGTGGGGCTGACTTTGTTGGGACACGATGTTTTCCCACTTGGCTTCGTTTACATCAAAACATAGATTCTTTTAAGTGATAAGATAATAATTAATCTATTGTTGGTTATTCTCTTAAGCGATAAGATAATAATTAATCTATTGTTGGTTATTGTAATCTGTCTAGAGTATTGTAACATGCCTGAGTTGAAGGTAGGGCCATGAGGTTTTCCCGATTGGCTTATTTATATCAAAACATGCATTCTTTTCAGCGATAAGATAATAATAAATCTACTTTCTCGATTGGCTTCTTTATATAAAAACATGGATTCTTTTAAGCCATAAGATAATAATAAATCTATTGTTGGATATTGTAATGTGTTTGAATTGAATTGAGAGCTCATTTGGTTGTGCAAGGATATAGGACAATTTGACCTCTTTCACATCAAGGAATGGCTACTTCTAAGCCATAAAGTACAAATAAACATAGTGTTTAGTGTTTGATTGTTTTTCCTCAATCAAGGTTTTCGAGAGTACAAAAATGTGAATTTTTGTATGTATGATTTTTCATTATTTCTATTTATTATATTTAATTCCATTTATATTTATAATAAAATATTCCAAATATAAATAAATTAATACATCATAATACATAACTAATAAGGCATCTACATAATATTTTAACATTAAAACAATTTAGGAAAATGAGTTGAATGATCATTTGTGACCCAAAGGAAATTACAATAAGTCATCTATATTTAAATAGTTGTATTACATTATAATACTATGGGCAAAACCATGAGTTATAAAACTTGGAAACCAATAATAGTAAATTGACTCTAAGTCAAGTTTACTCAAACTACCTTAATAACTGCCCTTTGCAACTTAAAAAAAATATATTAAATATATTCTTTTTAAAATTAAAATATAAATTTAATAACTCAAATTTATTATTAAAATTATATTTTCAATTTTCAATTTAATAATATATTTGATAATTCATTAAATCTCAAAAAAAATATAGTTAACGTCCATTTATTTAGAAATAATTATTTTAAACCAAATATATATAATAAAAATAATCATTTTAAACGAAATCACATATATATATATATATGTTTAGATTTTTTTTTTTAAAAGCATGCGAAATATTTATATTTAAAGTTCCAACCAACAAAACTATAATTTAGATAAATTTTTAAACATATCTGAATAAAATTTCACCATAAATTAGTTCAATTTTCTTATTTGTATACAAGTCGTTAGTGTCGTGTTTTAATTAACTTTTAGCATTGTGGATGTATTTTAGTTTGTTTTGTTTATTACGCCAAAAGGCGTTTTATTGTCACGTTCATCCTCGTCACATTATAGTAGATTCATAGTCCTAAAAAGAATATACCAAATCAACGGTGGTCAAAGAGATATCAATCTGATCGTTTGTGAAGAGGACAAGCATCACTTTACGAGTTACATGAGGAGGGGTTCAACCGTGAAAGATTTTGTGAAAACTTAGTGTGCTTGGGAACAAAAGTAAATAAGCACATGTTCACCTATAGAGCATGAGATGATGAGAACTCCAAAATGCTTTTTCTTACACACCGCAATTATGGGTGCCAATGTTTCTGCCTCCTCTATATTTGAATTGCAGGTCGCATGTATCCTTTATGCACTTTCTTTTAAGGATGCTAGCAAATATTGGAAGTGGTTGTAGCTATTTTCACACAAACTTGTTGATTGTCCATTCAAACTACAACCCCTCGTTTACCTGCGATTCAATAGTTGCTGACTCATACACATACAATTATTGGTATGGTCTTATCGAAGCAGTCTCTGCCTTATTGTTTCACCAATACTCCTCATCCTCTTGTGCTTTGCTCCTTTGGCCTCTGTTTTTTTATATAACAGGGCCAATGAATATCAAGTTCGTGCCATATCAGAAGCCCTTTATAACGTAACTTAGAATGAATTATGATTTTGTCCTCATTTTGCTTTAGCCCTCTCACATTTCTTCACCATAGGACCAAGGGATGTGACCTACTGCTTAGCTTTGAGGTGCTAAGGAATTTTTTTCGTTGTTGGGGCCTATTTTCATTTGTTAAGTGCTTTAGTGCCTGAAGTTTTTTAAACTCTTATGACCATGTGCCAACGTTAATATCAGAGCCCCTCTCATTGGAACTTTTCAATCAGAGGATTTACCTTGGAGTTGTGATATTCCAGAACTTCTGATATGCGACCTTCAATATGATATCATTAGTCCACCTGACACCTCATGAGTGGTGACATGTGTCACCCAAATTTAGCCCATTAGGAACACTCAAAATGCCAAAACTGCCTGCCACGTCTCCTTCCATACCACCACGTCATTCTGACATTAGATGCCACATAAATTTATCAGAACCAATCATATTCTTCCATGCATCTCGCTACATGAGAGACAAAAGTGCCCATCATCCTTTATTTTTTGTGATGAATCTTTTCTTAGCATGTATTGGCATTCCCTAGTGGTTTTAACATTATCAGTGTTCCCCAACGTTTTTAACACTATCATAATTTTCACATTCTATAATTCACCAATCACCGACTCGTTGATCACCAATATCCCATAGACCTTTGATGCGCCGATCGTTGATTCGCCGATATTCCCTAGACCGCTGACGTGCCAATCACCAATTCGTTGATCATCAATATACTTAGTGTTGCAATCTGGAGGACCTTCTGACATGTGATTTTCAATGTGCCTTGAACCTCCGATATGACTTCCTTTCAAAGGCTTCAAATGCTTAAACTTCAACTGGCCATATCTTTTGATTCAAGAGTCCATTTTTGGACTTCCACATACCATTGGAAAGATTGTTTAGAGAGATTTCTATTAGAGAGGGTTTGATGTCAGATTTTTGTCCATATGCTACTTGGAAAATGGCTACAAGCTTCTCTGCTTATCTACTCGGTTTTCAAAAGTGTTGACAACCCTCTTATCAAGAAATTTTCCCTGTTTATATAGTTTGAAATACTAACACTAGAACTATTAGCACTTTCCAAAAAAGATTTAAAAATGTGAAAAGTTTATTATGATAACATATCCTTACCTCTCTCCCCCTTTCTCAAGTCCTCTCTCTGGTCCTTCCCCTTTATCCTTTTCTCTCCTACCTCCCTATCTCTCCCCATATCTCTTTCTCTCTCTATCTATACCCTCGTACCTTGTCCCTATCTATCCCCTCACTACAGACTTTGGGAATAAATAGGAGTTGTTAGCATATGATTGTTTCCACCATTTTTATCTCCATTTATTTATGATAAGGGGCTATGGCCTATAAACACTTTACAATAGATCTTGGTCTTCGGGGCTATTTTCATAATTAATTAAATCCATTAAAAATTAAAATAAAACAATGAAAATTGGTATTTACAAATAAAATTTTATTATTTACAAACAAAAAAGTTTATAAAGCAAAAGTAATGTACATTTTATACATTTAGTAGGCTAAGGGTACTCATAATGAAAATTAAGTGAATAATGGGGCAGTTGTGTTTTTACCACAATAATGGTGACACACTAGGAAGAAGCAGTTATTTGTGGTTTATTATTAATGAAATCCGAAAAGGAAAAAGAGCAAGGATGAATAAAATCAAAATGCTAAGATTCAGACTCTATGAAATCCCTCAAAATAGACTTTAATCACTTTGAACATCTCTTGTAGAAATACGTTAGGTCTGTGTAATACTAGTATATTCCCATATTATTATTATCATTGTAGCCCTTTATTGTTATTGTTGTTCCCATGTTGTCCCCATATTGTTATTATTGTGCCCCATAGAAGCCCACTATTGCTATTGTTGTGCCCTACATTATTATTGTTACGTCGACTCTGATTATATTGTGACCCCTAAGACTTCTATATATATAAAGGACATATTTTCATTTGTGTCATCCAAGAATGGTTCATTTGTGTAATTTAAATGAGGTTTCCCCATCTAAGAGGCTGATTTTGAAGTTGTTGATCTATTTTTTCTTCTATTTTGTGAGCTGATTGCATAACATTTGGTATCAGAGCTTTGGATTCTAGGGTTTTGTTGCTTCAAACAGGGCATCATTGCATTTTTGCAATAACTTTTTCCATGAAGTTTCGGAAGCTGAAATTAAATCCCATTTGAGTCGAAATCGTGATGAACCTCAGGTACATATTTTAGATATTTTCTCACTATATTGTCAGAGATACGGTCCAAGGAAGGTAGGGATTTTGTAGGCTCCTGAATTATATCTCAAAAACGTGACCTGGGGAAAATCGTCATAACTTTCTCTTTGAGCATCAGATTGAAATTTCATAAAAAGGTGCAAAAAGAAGACAGACTGTCGCTTTCTTTGTATCATGTTCAGCTCTAAAGGTTGAAATAGTGACACGTGGTAATTCATACAAGTTAGATCTACTGAACCAGTCTATAGCAGGTCATTGTGGGAGTTTTGGAATAATGCTTCCTTGGAGAATGTAATATTGATCAGGCTTGTCGGGTTAGAAGGAGGACTCAGTGGGATACCTTGGGATGAAATTTCAGATCTTGGAGATCTGAAATTACAAAGATACAACGGATTCAATATCAAGCTCCTACAAAGTGAAAAAAGGTTTGTATTCTTTTTAAAATTTTGCATAAGTTTGGTTTGAAAAAATAGTTTGAAGGAATTCAAAGGGCATTGTGATGCATAATTATCATTAATTGATTCCCCAAAGAAAGAAAATGGAAACACCTAGTAAGAAACCTAAAATCTCTAGCATGAATCATGAAGAAGAGGAAGAAATGCAACATGATATATAAAAATTACGAGAGCACGTGAAACAAATTTCAATCTCACATAAAGTAACAGAACCTAAGATGGATGGTGTGATAGATGGTTTAAAGGAATGCATGGAAGCTAAGATGAATAGCATGGAAGCTAAGATGGATGGCATGACGAATGAATTAAAGGAATGCATGGAAGCTAATATGAATGGCATGGAAGCTAATATGGATGGCGTAGAAGCTAAGATGGATGGTTTAGAAGTAAACATTGAAGATTTGGAGAAAGACATGGAAGGTTTGAAAGGAGGTTTGGAAAAGTTTCTACAATAAATGCTTCGTAATGGTGAAAAGGTAGTAGAGGAAACACATAATAAGAACAAACGAAATGTTAGTCATGATTTCATAGACTCTAACATTCGATTAATGACCCACTTAGTTCCAAGGATCGATATGAGGATGTTTGATGACAAGGATCTTGTAACATGGATACTACAGATGAGGCAATATTTCTATCTCCATAATGTGCAAAACAAACAAAATGTACACATTACAACTTTATATTTGGAAGCCATGTAGTTTGTATGGTATCAATGGTGACTTGGGAATTTTTTACAGAATAAATGATAGCAGAGTTTGAGGATACAAAAAGCAACACATTTTTTAGCTAATTAATAAATCTCAATTAAAATGGTTCAATGTTGGAGGACATTGAGGACTTCAAAATTTTGAATATAAGGGTAAAAGAATTCTAGAGGAGTAGAGGATTGATGTGTTCATACATACTTTAAAGGATAACATCCAACATGAGGTGTGCCTTTGGAAACTTGATTCATTACAGAAGGAATTCAGGTTGGTAAGAAAAATTGAAAGAAAAATTATGGCAACAAGGAAGCCTACCAATCACAACTAGAAAGATGGAAGTTTTGTTGCCCCTAGCCTTCCAGAACCTACAAGGTTCACACCACAACAATTGGAAGAAAAAAAAGCAAAAGGGATTTGCTATACTTGTGATTGAAAATACACTAAAGGTCATAAGTGTGCGGAGAAGAAATTATTTCACATAGATTATGAAGAGAAAGAAGAAAAGGAAGATGAAAAGAAAAGAAGAAAATGAATCCGACCATATCTTGTAATGCATTGGATGGAATTACCACTCCTTGAACTATCAAGATAGAAGGACATATCAAGAAAAAAAAGTTAATAGTGTTGATTGATTCGGGTATTACCCATAATTTTATTCATTGTAAGATAGCGAAGGAATTGAATTGCTTCCTATATCGAGCACTAGAGCGTCAAGTGATGGTTTCAAATGGAGGAACCATAAATTTCTCTAGAAAGTGCCATTATATCAAGCTATTCATGGGAAAATATATGTTGAATAGTACAATTCTTTCCATTCCAATGGGTGTTGCTGATGTTGTACTAGGAGTCCAATGGCTACAATCATTTCGTATAATAGCTTTTAATTTTCAACAAATTTTCTTGAACTTTTTTCAGAAGGAAAGGAAGTTGAATTAAGGGGTATCACAGGGAAACCCAAAAGGATAATCATCTCTAACGACATGACAAAGCTTCTAAAGAAAGAATAACGTGGCGTAATTTCACAATTATGTTCGCTAGACTTTCCCACATCGAAATCATCTATTTCTCTAGATCTTCAAAAAGTCTTGGACAATCACTCCAAGGTATTTGAGACTCCCAAAGGGCTCCCACCTATTGGTGATCATGATCATGTTATTCAGTGACTGCATTGTGTAATGTTTTTGGCCAGCAGTCGCTGTCCCTAAGATATGCGCAACATAATCCTAGAGGATAGTGCCTAGGAAGAAACGTGCGTTTCTGGAGAGGAAGACAGAGCCTTCCTTCCCCGAATTGCATAATGCTATCTCAATGAAGGTAGAGTCCAAACTGAAGTTGCCCAGACTCGTCGACGAGCGACTGAACACAAATGTGAGTGTGAATGTATGGCGATACTGAGTGTAAGCATAAGCGAATGATCATGGATGCAAATGGTGAATTAGAGATTCAAAAATGGGAACCACCTACATGTGGGTGAGGCAAGTCGCTGAATTAGTGACCGTTCGTGAACAATAGTTTCATGCATGCAACTGTAGTGAGATAGCAATCAAAACTAAAATGGTGCTATAACAAGCTAGTATATATCAAAATCACAGCAAATTTTCACTGCAATCAAGTAGACAACATTCATACGAAGCGAAACACCAAAAGCACCAGAAATTCAATACAAGGCATGGAAAGCGGGCTTACCCCAAAAGAAGTGATTTGAATGTACCAACAACTTGTAGATGTGATCTGGTATCTCAGAGCTGCAAGGTTGATGTGAGGAATGAGCTCTGCAACATCTGGTTGATGAGTTTTGATAACATCAAGGTCATGATGCACATGTCATAAATCTAGAAGAAGTGACACTTAGTGGGAGGTTTCTGAAATGATCCTTCCATCAAACCTCCAGTTGCCGAAAATAGATCCCTGAAACAAGGGGTTCCTTTGCATGCTACCTTGGGAGAAGTAGCCCATGCATGCAAGTCTGTTTTGCTCGGTCCTGGAGGGAAACGATCAACTCAGCTACACATGCAAGACGCTACTCAATTTTTGGGAGAAAATGCACATTTCTGGCTATGGGCTAGGTTGGCTGCCCAGGAAATTTGCGCAATTTCTGGGTAGAGTAGTTGATTACTACCGAGATTTGTACAAATTTTGGGCTGAGCTACCCTGCAGGGGAAAATTGGGCAATTTTCACTGTGAGCGTTGATTGCTAGAATTGTGTAATTCTGGAGCCCAGTAGGTTGCCAATCAAAATTGTGCAATTTCTAGAGGGAAGATTGGTTGCCCTCCAGAATTGCGCAATTTCTTGGGGAAGATGCTCAGCCTACAGTTGGACCAAGTCTAGATGATCAATGTGTGAGGCAATGCATCGATCTATGATTGACATACTACCTTTGTGCAAGAAAAACATTGAAGCTTGTGAACTTAATGAAGCAAGACAAGGTGCTGTGAAAATTTGGTATGGAGGCTCCAAATCGAAGCAAAGGAAAAATTTTGGAGGGTGGTTATAGTTGCTACAACACTTGGTGACACACTGGTAGAACTCCAGCTCTCTAAATGGATCTTGTTCATGAAAAGCAAGTGTAACGCCTCCAGAAGTGTTGTTCAATTCTCATCTCATCTTGGTTTCACACTAGCTTGATTATAAGATGTCGTATTTTCCAAGGTCTTGGTCGATTGACACACATTCCAAGCCAAGCCAACAGAGCTATTTCGATTGTGGTTGAGGGGTATATTAATGCACTAGCATTATAGTCATCAAAGTCTTAGTTTCATCTCTGATGTACTTGCTCCACTGCCAACAGGACTAGACAATACCCTAATGGAGTCACATAGGAACACAAGCATGGCTCCGCTATCAGCGAGCTTGGTTAGTACCCCAGTGGAGTTACTTGCATCACCTCTCTTCATAGGAAGCCTTTCTCTTCTTTTGCCTTATTCATTTTCATTTTTTCAAACTTTTTACACTTTTTCATTTTTTTTTTCATAACTGTGCATGACACTTATTCATTTCAAAGGCAAAATATGGCTCCTGACTTATTGAGAGCAGAAGAGGTTGTTCCAGTAGAGAAGTAGTTTGTTGTATCTTTGATTTGGTTGTTAAGGTTTTCCCCCTCACCTTACTCTACTTGACTGAGCTGACAAGGGTTAACCCAAAAAAAACCAACTAGAGTAGGTGATACTAGTTAGCATGCAAGCATTGTGTTTTCAACAAGATTGATTTCTTATAGTATTTAGTTTCCTTTGAAATATCATGGACTAGAAGTAACAGTTTCTTCATGCATAGGCAAGATGATAGATAACCAAGTAGTGATAGTTGTACAAGCCCTCTTGTACTTTACCCAGCTTGTTTCAAGAGTCATACATGGTTTCATATGAGACTAACCTATGAACAAAACAAGTGAACTATCAAACAACAAATCAAAGAAAAAAAAGAAGAAAAAGCGAAAGAAAAGCGAGTAAGCAAACAAGCAAACAAATAAACAAACAAACAAGGTAAGTAAGCAAACAATCATGCAAGAAAATTGATCGAAACAAAACACTACTCCTACTCCTAAAGTAACACTACATGGGCTTGATCACATGAAGTGATACTTCCAATGCAGCCACCGGTGCATTGGTTGACCCATGTTGGTGAAGACTTGGTTCGTGAGCAACCCAATTGTGTGAACCAACAAGCAAGAAAGATATAACAATGAAGACAGCCACACTTTGTGTTTCAAAGAGTTCACAATATACAAGTGAGTGCAAGCACATGACAAGTAGTCCATGGACTTATCATGTTGTTGTGTGACAATGCATGCAACTTTGAAGTATAAGCACACTCTTGATTGTGACATGAAAGAAAACAAAAGAAACGAATATAACTTGTGTCGTCCATGAGTGCTCGCAATGTAATATTCATCCAATGCATGAGCGATGGGATCATGTAGTTTGATTGGATGAAGTATGATCTGTGTGTGAGAATGATCTTCAATGAATACAGATGAGTGATGAGGAGCCTTGGTTGATTGAATAGTTTCATGATCGAAAGTGAGACTAACCCCAACAGAGCAAGGACCTAATATAACCATCAGCTTTGGATGAAGTTCCTTGACAGTCTTGGGTGTTTCAACTTTATCATCAGGTAGATCATCATAAATGGTGGTTTTGAAAGATCAACTAAGATAAAGTCATGATCGTGATAAAACATGGGAGTAAATGGATCACGAGAGCCACGATCAGAAAAATCAATGAGTTCATTGGCATCCTCATGATCTAATGAATCAAACAGAGGGGTAGATGAAAAGCGAACAAACTCATCCTCTATGTTTGTGGAAAAGACAGATGAATGATCAAGTGTATTTTCAATGAATAACTTATCCTCTCCATTGTCGAATAATCGACCAACATCTGGTAAGTCCTGCCAGTGGTCAACAATTGGTGCATTCGTGGATGAAGACACACATGCGAAATCATGGATGGCAGGTTCACCAAAGATGTCAAGAAAAATGGAGGGGGCTTCAATGGAAGGTAGTCATCCTTCGTAGAGTGTTGATGCTCAAGCTCCCACTCATACTCTTCATGAATGACAGTGCATGTTAGCTGTGAAACACCAGTTCCGTCATTGGCTTTTCCTCATTCACAACAAGTGAAGAGTCTAGAATGGAAGAACACAAGATAATATCATCTGGAAGAACAACCAAGTGCGAAGACAAAGGTCATGGAACCAAATGCATATGGAAACTCGAGAGAGTCACAACCAATATTGCGTGAAATTTGAGTGAAGTGACGTTGGGAGGATGTGAAAGGTGAACAAGTGAGTGAGCATGATCGTCAACATCACTCAACAATGTTGGAGTTGTTGAATGAGGGGATGGTAGACAGTTAGTCAAGACAGTGGCCACATCCACATGAGATTGTGTAGCTCCACCAGTGAAGAATGTTGAGCGAGGCTTGATTTCAGGCTTCTTCTTGGGATGAGAAAATTTCTTAAGGAAATACTCAAATCGGTGCCAAAGATAGGAAAAATTCATCTAGCTCCTCGGAGCTTGAAACTGCAAGTCATGGAAGCGCTGCCAAAAATACATGATTGATTCATGCGGAACCTTCCGTTACTGTAGCATTTTTTGGTCAAGATATTCTGGATCAAAATGATAGAAATTGTCTTCAATGAGATCACTAAAGTGCTCAAGTGAGTGCACATTGTTAGTCGGTAGGCTTCACAACCATCGAAGTGGAGATTCGCGAAGTGTGTATGCAAGAAGCAAGTTGGCCTGTTTCTTAGAATACCCATCTTCCTCGTGAAGCATTTAAAGAAATTCATGTAAGTACTCAGGCCAGGCCACTTCGCCTTCACCTTCACAAATTTAAGTGGACAAGAGATTCAAAAACTCCCTCGTGATGGTGACATCTTCATGATTCAAAAAATATCATGAAGGGAGAAGAGTGCAAGAATCCGTGAAAGATATGCAAAGGTTAAAAGCCAAATGAGAGGACACATATTGTCATCTAGCCCTCCTTCTAGCAACAGAAACGTTGATGGTGCTAGACCTGCCAACATGTCAAGTGGATCTCCCTGATAAGAATTCTCAATTAGACCTTAGACCGTTTGATGTAGGAGCCCCAACAATGGGTCGTATGATAATTCCTTGATCGTGATTTTTCACAGAGGTAAGATAGCTCTATTGGTAGCAAAGGTGTGACACCTGTAGTGAGTCAATTGAGATGCATAAGAGGTTCTAACACAAGTGGGTTGAGATGAGTGTGCCCCTTGGCAACCTGTAATAGTACTCAGATTGGAAGGGAACACACGAGCAAAGATACATGACAAGTTGGAAAGAAAGTTAGCTGGAAATCCAAAGTGATGGTTAAACCAACAACACATCTGCAACAACATCCATACAATTGCATACAAAATAGTACATACACAGTTGTGTAAGTTAAACAACATACATTGCTACAGCAACCGAAATAGTCCAACTACAATAACAACATATGCATGAAAATGTGTTCGCTCTGTTTTATTAAGAAGTGTAAGTTCCAGTCATACAATACATCCATGTACACTTGCTAGTTTCAATAGTGGAATGTTACAACGACATCTACCTACTCTTCCAAAGAGATGCACTAGCTCTGCACAGTGAGAAGCCAAGGCTCGTTACAATATTGTCCAAGCTTTCTGTAGATAGTCCTATTGAAGCTTGGATCACCAAAACACATATACAATGATTTATGACAGAATAGTTATAGTAAAGGATGTGCGTGACCCTTGACATTCCCCTTTGTGGCAGTTCATCTATGCTCTTGACTCATCATCTCCTCTATCACTATTACATCTATCTATCGACACTTGAATTACACTTGACATGACGTTACATTACAATGCACATGTACTCATGTGAGACAACATGGATTAAGTAATCGATGCAAGACAACACTGAAACTTGTTCTATTGTGATGAGACCAACTCTTTTATATGCTTGTGATGGCAAAGGTGGTGAGCTGATGCCAATCTTGGCTGTCCATGAAGGTGTGCATGCACCCCATCGTGACGTCTTGCACAAGCGTGCTATTCCCTCCATTGCAACCGTGCATTGGTTCGGCTCCTTCATCCAATTCGTCTACTAACATGCAAATGGTCTTCTTGGGTGTAGCTAAACTAGCAACACACTGATGCATACTGTCCATGTTGATCTTCAAGTGTGTGTTAGTGGTCATGCGCATCAACTTGCCGAAGTACATGTTGAGCTCTAGTTGGACTTGCTTCTCGTCTTCACCTTGGTGAGTGTTTTGAATGGGTTGGATCACATGTGTGTGCACAACAACATCTATCATGCTGAATCCCTTGCATGTGATCAATAACACTACTCAGCATGTCTACTCTGTGCAAGCTACTGGGATGGCTCTTTAACTTGTACGAATGCAGTTTCATCCATTAGTGCATGTTGCGCCCAATATTGTTCTTGTTCCTGCAAGAACTCATTTGTCTATTTGTCGAGCTTCATGTTCTTACTTGAGTTGTTGCTTCAGCACATCCAAATCCTTCTTTGTTCCATGTCACATCGTCACCTCATAGCCTGAGTCTCCGAAGTTTCTTTCATCATCAGTGGATCTGCTTGAGCTCGTAACTTTGCTCCGCCTCTGTATTGTCAACAAAATTCCTCTCGCATTCGTTGCATCTGATATGCTACCTTCAGATGTTATTCATGATGCTACTCATTGTGACATTGATGTTTTCATATCTTGATGTCCTTTTCAATGAACAAATTGATGTCTTTGTGAGGAGGTAGGCTCATAGACACTTGATCGCCTGCATCCCCAAGTGTGCTCTAAATGGTGTCTTCGATTCTGCTTTCTTGGAAACCATTAAACCTATGTTGTTGAGAGGTAGATGAACACCCGTGATACCTAGAGACATGGAAATTCTCATGGAAATCAATATGTCAGTTGAAACCAAAATGAACTTGAGAATTGACTTGCAACATACATGTGTGACTCATCATGAAGGTTGTGCAATTTCAGTCAGGAGGTCAGGAGACTGCCTGCCAAGACTGCATAAGGCATACACTGGGTTGCTAGGAGACTTGATTGACTAGTGGAACTGCGCTATGCACAGTGCAATCTGGTTGTTGACTACTGGAATTGCATAATGCGCAATCTCCGCTCGCAATGGTTGCAGGCTTAGTGACTGCATTGCGTAATGTTTTTGGCCAACAGTCCTTATCCCTCAAAAATGTGAAAAAATAGACATGGAGGATAGTGCCTAAGAAAAAATTCATGTTTTTGGAGAGGAAGATAGATCCTTCCTTCTCCGAATTGCGCGATGTTGTCTCACTAAAGATAGAGTCTGGGCCAAAGTTGCCCAGACTCGTCGATGGGAAACTGAATGCGAATGTGAGTATGAATGCATGGTGATATTAAGTGTAAGAATAAGCGAATGATCATGCATGCAAATGGTGAATGACAGATTCAAAAAATGGAACCACATGCATGTGGGTGAGGCGAGTCGCTGAATCGGTGACCGTCCTTGAAAAACAGTTTCATGCATGCGACAGTGGTGAGATAGCAACGAAAACTGAAACTATTCTAGAGAAACCTAGTATGTATCAAAACAACAGCAAGCATTCATTGAAATCAAGTAGACAACATTCATATGATGCAAAACACAAACAGCACCATAAATGCAATGCAAGGCATGGAAAGTAGGCTTACCCCAAAACAATTGAGCTGAATGTGTCGACAACTCCTAGATGTGAAGTGGGATGTGAGAGTTGTAAAGTTGATGTGAGGAATGAGCTTTGTAATGTCCTATTGATGAGTTTTTATTACATTGAGGTTCTAATGCATATGCCACATATCTAGGGGAAGCGACACTTGGTGGGAGGTTTCTAAAATGATCCTTGCATGTAGCCTCCCACTACCAAAAATAGATCCCTGAAATAAGGGATGTGTTTGCATGTTGGCTTCAAAGAAGTATCCTGTGCATACAAATATATTTCGCTCCGTCCCAGAGGGAACCGATCAACTCAGCTGCACATGCAAGAGGCTGCTCGACTGCTGGGAGAAAATGCACACTTCTGGGTGGGAGCTGGGCTGGCTAGCCATGAGATTTTTGTAATTTATGGTTATAGCAGCTGACTACTACCCAGATTTGCACAAATTCTAGGCTGACCATCCTTGCTGGGGAAAATTGCGCAATTTTTATTGTGAGTGTTGACTGTGAAAATTGCGCAATTCCAGAGCCCAGTAGGATACCAGTCAAGATTGCACAATTTCTAGAGGGAAAGCTAGTTTCCCTCCAAAATTGTGCAATGTCTTGGGGGAGCTACTCAGCATGCAACCAAACCAAGTCTGGGTGATCAACTTGTGAGGGGAATGCATCGAGCTATCATCGAAAAGCTACCTTTGTTCAAGAAAAACATTGAATCTTGTGAACTTGATGAAGTAAGACAAAGTGTCATGAAAAGTTGGTAGGGAGGCTCTCAAACAAAGCTAATGCAAAATTTTGGAGGGTGGTTATCGCCGCTACAATAGGTAGACCCTAACAAAATTAAATCCATTAAGGAATGGAGAATCCCCACATTCGTAAAGAATCTGCGAGGATTTCTCGCATTGACTAGGTATTATCACATGTTTGTTAAGAATTATGGCAGAATGGCAACACCTCTAACAACATTACTGAGCAAAGATGCATTTTCTTGGACTCGAAAAGAAATGAAAGCCTTTGAACATCTTAAATTGGCAATGTGCCAAGCACCAGTCTTAGCTATGCCAGAATTCACAAAAACCTTTATTGTGGAATGTGATGCCTTAAGAAATTGAATTGGTGTTGTTTTTATTCAAGAAGAAAGGATCATTGCTTTTGAAAGTCATCCAATCAAAACAAAATATTTACACAAAGCTATTTATGAGAAGGAAATGTTGGCAATACTACATGCACTCAAGAAATGGTGACCTTACCTAATGGAAAGACACTTCAAGGTAAAAATGGATCATGATGGTCTTAAATAATTTTTAGAACAAATATTATCTTCAGAAAATAACAAAAAATGGGTCACAAATATGTTGGGTTACGACTTTGAAATCATCTACAAAAAATGAAACCAAAATGTTGTTACAGATGCACTCTTAAGAAAGGATGAGGATGTGGAAGCATTTATTTATGCAATTAATATTATATGGCTAGGTTGGATAAACAAAGCAAGGGATGAATGGAAGAATGATGAAGAAGTGCAGGAACTCATTCAAAATTTGTAGCAAGATCCCATTACATCTGAGACATTTAGTAGGGAAAATTATTCGTTATGGTACAAAGTTCGCTTATACCTCTGTAAGAATTCCCAACTAAAACAAAAGATTCTTTTGGAATTGCATACTTGTCCCTTAGGTGGGCATTCAAGATTTTTAAAAACTTACCACTGGGTTAAGAAGGAAATTTTTTTGGATGGCCTTAAATCTGATATTGAAAAGTTTGTGGCAGAATGTTTTGTTTGCCATCAAAATAAAGTTGAGACAATTAAGACCCCATGTCTATTACAACCTTTATCCATTCCAAGTCAACGTTGGGAGGAGGTTTCAATGGATTTTATCATAGGTTTACCCAAGTCCAAAGGAAAGAGTTTCATCATCGTGGTAGTTGATAAACTTACCAAGTATGCACAATTTTGTGCATTATCTCATCCATTTAATGAAAATACAGTTACTACTGCATTTATGGAAACAATTCAAAAGCTATATGGAAACCCAAAGATTATCGTAAGTGACATAGATCCTATTTTCACTGGAAATTTTTGGATAGAATTATTTTCCTGTCTCAGTACTTAGTTAGCTCATAGCTCATCTTATCATCCTCAATATGATGGGGAAACTAAGGTAGTGAACAAATGTTTAGATGGATATCCTCATTTCTTTCCATCTAATAATCAGACACAATGGGTCAAATGGGTGTGTCTAGCTAAATGGTGGTATAAGGCTTCCTTCCATAATGCAGCAAAAATGACCCCATTAATGGCACTTTGTGGATGTCATCCACCGACCATCACATCATATTTAAGAGAAAAATCTAAGGTTCAAGTAGTGGAATATCACATCGAGCATCAAGAAAAGGTTCTCCAAATCTTAAAGGATAACTTGACTTTGGTGTAGAATAGAATGAAACAACAGTCAGATCAACATCACAACGAAACAAGTTGTGACATAGGTGACTACGTATCTCTACAACTTCAACCATACAAACAAATGTCCCTTAAGCAAGATAAGAAGGATAATAAATTATCACCAATGTATTATGGTCCAGTTAAGGTGTTACAAAAGATTGGTACAATGGCATACAAATTGAAACTTCCTGCATCTTCTCAAGTGCACCCATCTTTCAATGTTTGATCCTTAAATAAGGTTACAGGTGACAATCTCCCAATTCAAACAATATTACTAGAACTTGAGGAGGAAGGAAAAATCATATTGGAATTTGAAGCAGCCACTGAAGCAAGAACACAACAAATACGAAATTGATCAATTTCAGAGTATCTCATCAAGTGGAAGAACTTACCTACTGAAGATTCCACATGGGAGGATGAGAATTTTATACGGAAGCATCCATAACTAATCAAGCATTGAGGACATCACTTTTTTGAAGGAGAGGGGCATGGTGTATTCCCTTATTATTATTTTCATTGTAGCCCCTTGTTGTTATTGTTGTGCCCATTTTGTCCCCATATTGTTATTATTGTGCCTCATAGAAGCCCACTATTGTTATTCTTGCGCCCTACATTATTATTGTTATTTCGGCTCTAATTATATTGTGACCTATAAGACTCTTATATATATAAAGGAGGTATTTTCATTTTTATCATCCAAGAATGGTTCATTTGTGTAATGTAAATGAGGTTTTCGCCTAGAGGAGGTTGATTTTGAAGTCATTTATCTATCTTTTCTTCTATTTTGTGAGTTCGCATAACAAAATCATAAAAGTAAAATCATGTTTACAATAATAATTCATTTTTTATAGCATAAACTAAAGGAAAAGAGTTTAGCATTGTGTTTAGTAAGAATCGTGAACTTTCATTATCCTAAGTAGGGCCATTGCTATCAGTAGGCACCCATAGCCTCGACAATGTTACCTCTTTATCCCAAACGAATTCCAATATCCCATCTATTATCTAGTATTTCAGAGAAAACATATTTCATTGATAACTTTGAAAAACATTTTCATGGCATCATGACCAGATATGACAATGTCATTCACAAGTGTTGATAGTCATGAACAAGTCCGCTCATGATGAAACCCCTTGTCTTACAGTGAAGTGCTTCCCAACTCTTCAAAGAACTTAGAAAATTAGTTTGGAAATACCTCCCTTGTCTGCAAATAGAAACTTAGGACTCAAAACGAAATGGAGAGTAGCTAAAAAAGGGAGATAACATGCCAAAGTTGAGAAAAAATTGGCCTTATATATCTATTGATGTGGGAGGAGCTACCAGCCAATTACAAAAGTTGGTACCTTAGGAGAATATGAAGATTGATTAGGTAAAGCTATGATCAATTTCTCCCAGGTACACATTTACATGTCCATTTCCATTTGTTCTTAGTTTTCTATAATTTCTTTTCTCTTTTATTCATTATTTATTTATTATATTGTATTGTTCTTCTGGAAGGCATTGGCTTGAGTTATAAGATCAGTTTTTACTAATAAAGTAGTTGTGACAATTTTTTATGCTAAAAGGAGCACTCATTCAGGGATATTTTCTTTACTTATGAATTTTTCTTATCATCTCTCTTATTGTCTAACAAGATATGTTTATTCAAAGTTACATCTTTTAAAGCAAGATTTGATAAAGGGAATAACATTCCTGTTAAAATATCATATTCAAACTTTAATCACAACTCTCCTTTTAGTTAGAGAATTTATTTAAACAAATGTATTGAATAACAAATACACCAAGCGAGACAACATTTCATATGTTTGAGATAACGCAAAAAACATAACAATATCTATATTGCTTATATCAAGACATTTCTTTTATCTTCTTTAACTATAGTTTTGTTTATTCCATGATTTTTCTTGTACTGAGTAGGTTTACTTCTATTTTAATTCCCATTATATTTGGATTTATTTTCTCTTGTATCTTGGTTGGATATGTTTCCATGACATTTCCTGGTCCATTTTGCAATCCCCTTATATGCAAATTTCACCTTTGTTTGGGATTAATCCCGGTGATATTCCTAACCTTTTAGTTAGAGGGTATTTTCCATCCATTTTTGGTTTCATATATGGGAAATTTTTACTCTTATCTAATGGAATCCATTAGTAAAAGGAAAAATAAAAGCAATATCATTAAACTGTTATTTTTTAGGCTCATATTGAAGTTCTGACATCATTATCTTATATTAGTATTTGAATTCTCTCTTACCTTAATACACATAAGAAAATTACTTTACAATAAGCCCTATTCTAAAATAGGTAATAAGGTTACAAAAGAAACACACCAGTTTAGTATTCTATAACTCATCCATGTCATCCCCATCTCTTAAGGACATGAATTTTCTCTGCATCTATTAGCACAAATTATCATAGTATAAATTAAAAGTTGTGTGAAAAACTTGAAAGATAGGGGGTCTCTGTAATTAGCCATCCTACCATAATCATGGGCTTTTATTGTTATGAAATTATTGTATCTGGTCACCAAGTCATGATAATGGCTCACAACACCTTGTTGTTGGACAAGAGGTCTCATCATGAGCTGAATTGTTCATGACTATCAACACTTATGAATGGCATTGTCATATTTGGTGACCAAGCTAGGACAATGGTTTTCAAAATTATGAATGAAATATGTCTTCTTTGAAAAACTAAATAGTAGATGGGATACTGACATTCCTTTGGGTTATAAGGGTAACCATTTCGATCTTATAAACACCTACTAGCAACAATGGCTCTACCTGTGACAATGAGAGTACATTTTTCTTACTAAGCACAATGCTAAACTTTTGTCCTTTAGTTTATGTTGTCATTTATTAATGGTTATTGTGAACATGATATTACTCTTATGATTTCTACAAGAGATGTTTAAAATGATTAAACTTTGTTTTGATGGATTTCATAGAATTTGAATCTTAGCATTTTGATTTTTTTATGCCTTGCTCCTTTTCCTTTTAGGGTTTCGTTAATAATAAAACAGAGATAGTTGGTTATTCCCAGTGTGTGGCCATTTTTGTTGTAAAAACACACCCTCCCATTATTCACTTAATTCTCACTATAAGGACCCTTTGATTGAATCTTGGTCATGTCGCTTTCTGATTTCCTATGTTTGGATTGCTTTAATGAGTTTGATTTTTTTCTTCCTATCAAAACTCATTTGATTTCATTTGGTCGTTTGGTTTGTAAATGGTGCCTAATTGAAGACTGGATATTTTTCATTGCCTTGGCCTATTAAAATGTATATTACCTTTTCGTTTTATAAGTTATAGTTCTTTGTAAATATATATATATATATATATATATATATATATATATATTATATAGCCCGCCAAACCAAGACCAAGTCTTATGTTACAAAGTGGCTTTAATATTATGAATTGGCTTATTGATTAAAAGTGGAGAAAAACCTATTGAAAATAATGCATATATCAAATCTAATACCATGTTTTGAGTCATCGGGACTTTGACATTGGAAGAATCCTTTTGAGAATCCTCGATATTAAAGTTCAAACTATATTATGAAGAGGCTTAATAAAACATTTACCAAAAGTTTTGAACCCATTTGATAAAGTGGTTGTAATTCTTTGCATTACACATACCGGGATCCATGGATATTGTAATATTAAAGATGTCTAATATAAGCCCCTTTAATATGCAAATATTTTTTGATAAAACCAAAATCTTCGACATATATTGCCACCCACATTCACGTCATTATTTTGCTCCTGTATATCACATGTAATGCATATCGGAGATTTCCTTTAGAGACACATTTAAAAAACTCTAATATGGAATTTCGATGATATTTTGAGAGTAATATAACCTTTGATCTTTGAGCTCCAATATAACCTTTCGATTTGATCTCTGATATCTATATCGCTCCGATCTCTGACTTCTGATATTCATATCCTGCCAATATTCGGATAACTAATCCTTCCAACCTCCAATGATCATCTCCCTCCGATGTATGATCTCCGATAATCATATCCCTTTGACTTTTGACTTCTGATAATCCACTCACCTCCGATATTCCACTCACCTTCAATATTTGGACATAATACACTATTTTAAATGAGTTCAATAAGATATCGCGTATGCTCCATATCGGAGCCTCCCGATATCGGTGTACTGACATTTTTCGCTTGTGTGAATTCTTAAATATTCGGATGAGCTTACCTTCCATACGACTCATCTATTTGCACATGTCACTCTTGCTCCGACCACTATTATTATTATAAATAAATTTCCGCTTAATTAATTTAAAAAGGGTCTCGTGGCATAAATGAATTTTTATATATATTATAGCATTTTGACTTTTTTTCGCCATTTTAATAAAATCTACTATTCACAACTAATTTTATTTTCTATTATAACAAAGAGGTTTCCATGGCCGATGATGGAAAATAGGTCCAGTCAATATTCTCGAAGGAACCCCACTAGGTGGCATAACACTGGATAAGAATAAATAGAGGAGGGATTGTAGTATCAAAGTCTTTAAAAGCTTTCTCAACTGAAAATATCTTATAAGTGTCGACCCTGATGGGAAAAGGAGTAATGTTATGGCAGGTGGGTACTTCTGAACGCTCATTGTTTATAATATATAAATGAATTGCAACCATCTGATATAAAGTTCGATAATTTTGGATATCACATATTCTTAGGAATTCCTCCAATATCAAAAATAGAGAAACTCTGATATATGATATATATAACATTTGTTAATAAAATATCTCCAATGATTTATGATAAATGGCCATGCCCTATAGCCGCTTTAAAATAGATCTTGGTCTCGGGAGCTATCTTCATAATTAATCAAATTGATTAGAAATTAAAATAAAACAAAGAAAACTAATATTTACAAATAAAAGTCTATTATTTACAAACGAATAAGTTTATAAAATGAAAGTAATGCACGTTTCATATATTTAGTAGACTAAGGCATTGAAGTTCCCAATATTCATTTAAGCAGCATTTGCAGACAAAATGAGGTAATGCATATCAAAGATTTCTTTTTGAAACACATTTAAAAAAACTCTGATATGCCAATCCCTCCAATGTCCGATCTCCGATATTCCAATCCCTCTGTTCTTCAATCTCCAATATGTCAGTCCATATGATCTTCAACCTCTAATATAGGTTTTCAATATTACCAAGCAAAGATAGATAGGTGTAATTATATGCAAGGTGTTTACTCTACAGGAGATGTTTTTATTGTGAGGTTTGAAAAACTAACACTCTAGAGATTCGTAATCCAACATTGTAAAAATGTCCTCCAGGTGGCATTTTCAAGTCTGCCCTCTGTGCTCTATTTAATGCCATTGGCGTTCCCTTTACGCCCTAAGGTGAAAATTATTGTAGTATGTTTTTATTGGTAATGTGATGATAAACTTTAGTTGTAAGTTAATTCTTTAATTTTTTAGTTACTTATCAAAACATAAAGTTAATTTTATTATAAATATTTTTATTTTAAACTATATACTACTATTTTATAAAATATTTAAAAATATTATTTTCAATCATTTACAATAATTTTACATATTAGTTCTCATTTACAATAATTTTACATATTAGTTCCCATAATTGTAGTATAATTTTGGTTCAATATAGTGTTTTCATAAGATGTTTATTCATATGTGTGCTTATATGTCAAGTATGTTATCAAAATATCTTTTTAAGATATTATAGGTATAACTATTACATTATTAACATATAATTAATAAGTTATTACTATTTTATTTAAGGTAGTTAAAAGGGATGATTGTTATTAATTGGTTTTATTTGAAATAGTTGAAAGCTATAATTTTTATCTTTTCTATCTAGGTTTAATTACATTTGATGAGCTTTATTGTAATAGGTACAAAAAAATTGGCCAAAGGTGTAATTATAAATGAGAATATCATAGAGATAACTCTAATTAGTATTAGTGTTCTTCCTCATGGAATTTCAAAGACTCCATAGTTGGAGAAGTTACATTGAAATCACGAACATAAAAAGTAGAGATAGAGCGTTGGGTACCCTTAGCATAGATGCATTGTAGTTCTTCAATTTTTCTTTTGAAGCTACCTATATCATCTTCAACCCATTGGATATACATTTTTTATTAAATGAGAAAATCATTGTACCATAGTAGTAATTGTAACATGGCCTTCTAAATATATTTAATCTCTTGTGCCAAAACTGAAAAATTTCTATTTTTGATAATATTATCTCTTATAGCTTTCCACCCTAACTTCCAAACATGTATACTTACCTATGGAATATTTATTATCCAAGTTAATCTAGCCCAAAATCAACACCAAGAGTAGTTGAGACCCATCGAGTGCACTCGAAAATTGTGCAATTGAAACTCCTAAACAACGCTAGAAAATCACTAGTATGGAAGAGATTACTCACAAAGGACTATGGGAGGAGAGACATAAGGAAACAATATGCCATGATAAACCTACGAGTTATCCACATTCGTACACACTAAGGAATCTTGACCCTCAGGCCAATGACCTCACAGAAAAATGGAAGGTGTAATTCTATATACCCTTTATTATTTCTTAGAAAAACTAGCAACTAATCACCATCATTCCAACCTATAATCTCATCTCTAAGCAAGTTCAAACTTGTTCTGCACTAAAGATAGCTATCCATGGAAATAACAAGTTAGGTTTTGAGAGAAAACTTCCCTATCTATATTATCAATAAAATAAGGTGTATTTCTCTATTGTTGAATATTTTGCAGACATATAACAAATGACTTTGTTTCTTGGGTTCAAATCATATATGTTTTTATGTTTTTATTCATTTGTCACTCTAGTGCCAATCGAGTGACACACACTCCTACTTTTTATGTGTAAAAAATCTTCAACACTATAAGAAGAACACCTTGTAGTGGAGGTTTTTAAGGAACCTATTTGAGAAACGTATCCCTTCTATATTTATAATGGATGTTGCTAGCAAAGATGACAAAGTAGAGGTTTTTCTGGATATTTTTTTACAATGGTGGACATAAATGACAATAATGTTAAAAAAACAAAAATTTTATACCAATATATGAGAGCCAATGTTGTTCCTACCAAGATCTAATATTCACTTGTTTTGACACTTGGATACCAGATATAGCAGTCTTAGAAAAAAACTTGAGTCGACTAAACTATATAACAAATTCCTATGACTTAAATAGCACAAACCTCTATAGAAGAACAACAAAATAGGAAATAGAAAATGATAAACACATAAAGATATTCGAAATACACAGAGATTTTATTCTATAAACCCCAAACCTAGAAATCTCGCAAACCTTTAATCTCCATCACTCTTTATATTCTTCACTAAATATGTAACCATATTATAATGAAAGTTCAAATTTGTCCACACCGAAAACCAATGCATTCATAATACACCATTTGATGTACTACCAATAACATATTCTGACCACCCTTTGGCTATTCCTACCCATACTGAGACCTAACTCTACGAATAGTTTCCTCAGGCAATCTATATTTTTGAAAAAAAAAATCAGCTTCTAGGAAACCCTCACCTGATATTTGACATAATGTAATGCATACTATAATGCAAAACATATGAACATACATATTTTTAACATAATTATCTAAATTAGTATGAAAATATATTTTAAAATCACATAAATATAACATTTGCAGTAGAATAATTAAACATAACAATAAAATACTTATATTTTATAATTATGATCAATTGAATGTAGGACTTCAATGTACATATTTTTAACATAATTATCTAAATTAGCATGAAAATATATTTTAAAATCACATACATATAACATTTGTAGTAGAATAATTAAACATAACAATAAAATACTTGTATTTTATAATTATGACCAATTGAATGTAGGACTTCGATGTTCTACTCATATAAATACCATGTTATTCATTTATTTCAACAGTGGCTCACCCCCGGGATGGGGCTTTAACTCCATGAGAATTAGCACACCCAAAAACTAGTACACACCCATTACCAACAACCATTGGCCAATGTACCAAGCTTAATAACGTCCAACTAGGAAGTCTTGTGGCTTCTAAGAGTTCCAATACCCTAACAGGACTTCAATGTGCCCTTCTATTCCTCACACAACAAACATACAATGCATGCTATCCTCCAACAAGTAGTCTTGTGGATTCTAGGAGTTCCACTTCACTCACAGGCCTTCCAGGTACCATTACAGGCCTCACATAGCCAAGGTATCAAACCTGATAGCCTCCAACCAACACTCTTGTGGATTGAAGGAGTTCAACAATCCTAATAAGCCTTACATGTACCTTTCTAGGCTTCAAACAACCAAGGTACCAAGCCCAATAGCCTCCAACTAGATCGATATTCTTCCCATTTTGAAGGTTTTTCATTGAGATACATCATAACCATCTCCTCAATGACTTGATTGAATATTTTAATTTTACCATTTCAATCATGATGGTATGTTGTATTGAAATTTAAATTAGTCCCAAATCCATTAAATAAGCTTGTCAAAAGATTGGATGTAATCGTTGGATCTGTGTATAAAGTAAATTTTATGGGCACACAACATAGCTTGGAAATTTCCCTCATCTGAATCTCAACAATAGTGATTCCCTTGTGTGTTGACATCATTAGAATCAAGTTAACAACCTTTCTTACTTTATCCACCACAACCATTATGGAATCATGTTACTTAGTTGTTCTAGGTAAATTTGTAATGTCTCATTAGAAACATCTTCCCATTTCTACTCAGGAGTGGGTATTAGTTGTAGCAAACTTGTTGGGTGCCTATGCTTAGCTTTAACATTTTGGCATTCCAAGCATATTTCTATAGAATCAACCACTTATTTCTTCATTCATGGGTAAAAGTATTGTTTCTTGATTGTCGATATTGTTTCTTGATACTGTAGGGGTTGAACATAACACTGTCTATGCATATTTGTTATCAATAAATTTTTTAGCCCCTTCTACTTTAGCACGTATATTTCACCTTTATAAAAAAAAAAAACATTCACCCTTCTTCATTTCATAATACTTGTAGTTGGGCTACACTTTTCCTTTTTGTATGTTGCTTTTTATTTCCATGTATTATTGATTCAAATTTCAAACCTATCAAATTGTAATTTCTAAATTGGTTTTTCATGTGCTTATGGATGTAGCTTGAATTTCCTGCACCCTCTTGCTAAGTGCATAATCCACTACATTTTCCTTCCCTTTGATGTTCCTAATTTCAAATTTGTAATCAACCAAAAATTTTAGCCATATTATTTTTTTGGCATATAAATGTGGTTGTCCAAACAAGTGATTTAACCCATTATGATTGGTTCTTAACTGAAACCTATTTCCCCTGAGGTAATTCCTCCACATGTTCAAGGCACGAATAATGGCTTCCAACTCCAAATCATGAATGGCATAATTTTTTCCATGCTTCTCCATATTCCTAGGTTCATAGCATATTGCATGCCTATTCTACATGAGAACGGCTCCAAGTCCTTCTTTACATGCATATGTGCACAAAATAAATTCTTTGTTTAGGTTAGTTATCTTCAATATAGGTACACTTGTCAAAAATCTCTTTAATTGTTGAATGGTGCCTTCATATTTACTCGGCTAGTTTGCACCTTTCCATTGCATGGAAGTAATATGATGGGTTAACTTCGAGAAAACGCGAATAAACCCTATATAATAACTTGCTAAACCCATTAAAGACCTTACTAATATCAATTTTTTTTGTCCTTTACACTCTTCAATTGAGTGAATATTTAGTAGGTCTATTGTTAACCCCTTAATTGAAATAATATGACCTAAATAATGAATCTTTCTCTGATAAAATGAGCACTTACCTATATTAGCATATAGTTGATGCTCTCTAAGTATATGTGGAACCATCATAAAATGTTTTTCATGCTCTTCCTTGGATATGGAATATATGAGGATATCATCGAAAACCATAATAACAAACTTATCCAAATAATTCTATAATATATGATTCATAAGGAACATGAAACCACCTAGTGCATTAAATAACTTGAATGGTGCCAGTATGAACTCATAATTCCCATATGGAGTTCAATATGTTGTCTTCTTTATGTCCAATTCCTTAATCCTTACTTGATGATATCTTGATTGTAGCTCAATTTTATAAAATACCTTAGCTCCACCGAGTTGGTCAAACAAATCATATATTCTGGGAAGTGGGTACTTCTTTGCTGTGACCTTGTTCAAATAAAGCAAGATAATGAATAGTCTTAGTGTAACATCCTTCTTTTTACAAATAATACTAGGGCACCTGGTAGTGATACAATTGGGTGTATGTACCCTTTCCTTAAGACCTATTATAGTTGCATTTCTAATTCCTTCAGTTCCAGTGTGCTAATCCTATATGGTGTTTTGGATACGAGTTAAGCTGCAAGTACAAATTCTATAAAGAAGTAAATGTCTCCTTCAGATGGTAACCCTAGAAATTCTTAAAACATGTCTTCAAATTCCTTAAGTATTGGATGGTCCCCCAAACTCAGTGCTTGATCATGAGTCATGTCCCCCATGTGGGCTGCATAAAATTGGCAACCTTTTCTAACATTCTGTGAAGTTTCCTTTTTTCACTTGTTCATCCAGGTAAGTGAACATTTTGTTGTAACAATATATTATTGCATTATTCTTTTCTAGCCAATCCATGCCAATTTAACAATAATAGGATCCTAAGGATATTATGTTCAAATATGTATTTATTTTTAACCCATCCATATTAATGGGACATTCTTCTACGAATTCATTTATTCTTCTTTTAGCTCCAGAATCTAACTGACCTAACCAAGTCCTACTATTCTTGGTTTTCTTCAATTTAAACTTTTCATCCAGCTTGGGATCAAGATAGAGATGGGCCATGGATAGCTCCATAATCAATTAAAATAGAAATGTGGTCATTATTTAACTTATCTTCCACTTCAACCATGTGTTCCTAGTGCTCAAATTTCTTATAGTTTAGTGCTACATAAATCTTTGGTGTGCTTCTTCCCACATCCTCCATTGCATCAACTCTTTGGATATGACGTAGAGTCTTCATTTTTTCTTGTTTTTGTGGGAAAGCCCTATAACAATGCTCTCCTTCACAATCCCAATACATAGTGGATTGGAATTTTTGTTTCTAATTCAAGAATCATTCGTTCATGATGGGCTCGATGAGTTTATTGATTTTATTCATTCCTTCTTCCTTTTCTCCACCTTACTTATTTTGTTATCATTTCAATCCATTTGGAAAGTGGGATTATTTACACCTTAATGATAGAGGTACCATGTATCCATCATAGCTTCATCCAAGGTCTTTTATCGAACAAATTTAATCCAATCGGAATAAAATGGTGGTAATCCACTCACATATTTGTATATATTTCACTTTTCATCATTAATAAAGTCCACACATCTCAACAAATCAATGAATTTTATGCCATATTCTTCCATTTTCATGTTCCCCAACTTGAGTTCAAAGAAATCCTACATTTGTCTCTTATAGTAATTCTCATATAGGTATATCCTTTAGAAGTACTTTTAAAACATATTCCATGAAATATTCTTTCCTTCCATGTAACTGGTTTACTTCCTTGGGCTTCTCCCACCATAGATTGACTTTTCCCTTCAAGTAATGGATGGAAATCCATACCTCTAAATTGGAAGAGTAATCATGTAGTTGAAGATAATTTCTCATTTCCAACAACCAAGCTTCAATTTTTTCTCCCTTCTTATGCGAACCTTTAAATGTCGGTAGCCTAAGCTTTCTAAGTTCCCCTCAGAAAATATTAAGCTTTGGTTTCCTTCTTAGATGCTTTACGTATGACCTACTTGAGCTACTTTTTTACCTTAAGGAAAAATAGTTCATTTAGTGGGTTTTATTGCTCCATAATGACGATTCCTAGTAGCAGTCTTGGAGTTTCTTGAACCCTCAACATATTTTCCCCTAATTCATGAGCCATGTTAGTTTACTTGCATAGAGTCATATTGGTGGTCCATTCACCTTTGCCATTTTTCCAAGTTCTATAAAATCCAAGTATTAATATGTTGTTGTTCTCTTATCAACTTATCATTATTATATTTGTAGCTAAACTTCCATTTTGAGTCCATTTACAGTTTCAACCAAGCTTTTATCTTCTCTCCATGCCCATTTGACTATGTTCCCATGCTCACATTCATGGCTTTTCCCTCTTCTTCATTTTTGTATGACCCTTGAGTATTATCTATACTCTTGGTCGTCATGTTAGTGATACCTTGTAGGCCACGTAGTTTAAAATTCTAGTTTGGTAGCCATATTATCATACATGATAGCTTTTTGTTGACTACTTCATGCTCAAATATGAGATCTAATTGTCGAGTTACACTCTACTAAATTCAATGTGTGCTTTGTCTTTTACTTGCACTATTCCATTTAGTCATAATTCCTTCACAAAAATTAATTGGTCTAATTAAATTCGCCCAAACTATATCCTTTATCTATCTTCAGACATACAGAAGCCATTCTCTGTGCCTTTTGTTTTCCCTCAGAAAATCATTGACTACTTAAACTTTTTTGGTTTTCCCTAGTTCTCATTTGGCTTGAGATGACCCATTCACCTCCCTTGAAACTCATCATGCATTCGACCTTCCCTTTCACATTCATCTAGGCAATTTGTTAGTTTTTCGAATAAATCTAAAATAAAATTGTTTTTGAGTAATTTCATAGACCAAGATCTCAGCATCAGGTTCCCTTGGATGATCTTGTATTCAATTAAAAACACTAAAGAACCAAAGGCCTAAGATATAATGGTGATATCTCACATATAATGTCATGTCGGCATCCCAACATTGAGATTCTCTTGGCTTTCCTTACACTTAGAAAGCACCTAAGATCTAAAGGCTCAAGATCTGGTGGGGTCCTCTGTCAAGAAAGGTCACCTTCGTGCCTCAACATGGGTCCTTTTATGGATGTAACACCATTTGAGAATGATGATGTCTAAGATTTTGTAGTTGTGGTTTCCCTTTACTATGGTCAAGGTGGATCCCATCTGTCCATGTAATCTTAGGGCTTTGGTATTGGGCTTCCTCAACTTACTTAGGCATCATTTGCGAATTCCAAGGTTTGAGGCATGACATATGCCATATTATGATTACGCCATGTTGATGTGGAGTGCGGCATCAACTACCTAAACTATATTCCATGTCAACAATAAATTTCCCCTCAGTTGACATGGCTCTACTCCAGATTTTTGCCTATTATGTTAAGTTATATGCTTATGATGCACCCATTTTATGATGTCAACCAAAACTACTTGCATTGCAAACACTCCAATGAAAATTTGAAGCCTTGCATAGGGGGTCCCATAATTAATCCCCATGTTTATCAAGGTTGGATGGTTTTGCATGGATTCCAAATATGGGCCCCCTCACGCCATCAAACTGTCACTATTAGAAGGGTGGGGGGGGAGGCATAATCAATCTAAGCCACTGGATCTTGGCCATGTATATTTTTTTTGAGACAGTTTCATGTCTTTTAACAAAAAATTATTAAGTGAAAACGTGAAATTAACCTTCAAGAAATCACAAAAATTAGACTTATTTTGCCCCAATCGGACATATCCCTAACCCACCTTAAGTATGGGGTGAAGCCATAGTACTAATACCACATTTTTTCAAAAAGTGCAAACCTCCCCTTCACCCATTAAACTTCAACCACGAGGGGGGTCTTGTAGCTTAAATTGTCCGTCAAATATAACACTATCACATATCAATAGTATCACCCACCTAACTTGCACTTTGACCCTGTTTGCATAGAATTTTTCAAGAAATGGTTAGAAATTTGGGGGATTTTTTTCGAAATATCCATGGCTAGACTTAGCCAATTATTGAGTTGATGTCATTTAGGAAAGGTTAAAATTGAAAATTTTATCCTTGGATTTAACTTCCCCAATTTCCATTAGGGGATTGGGACAAATGATTTGATGACATTCCCCTACCAACACTTTGTCAAACATTTTACATGCAATCTCTACACACCATGCATGTGCTCAACCCATATAAGTGGATTGTTGCATATTATGCTCTAATAATACTTGCAACATACCCCCTCTAACTATTGGCTACTTTGACACCTATTGAGGCCCAATTCTATGAATAGTTCCCCCTGGAAATATTATTCTGGATTTTTTTCACATTTATGGGAAACTATCACCTAATAATTTACATAATCCAATTCATTCTATAATGCGTAACATATGCACATACATATTTTAATATAATTATCTAAATTATCATGCAAATATATTTAATACACACACACACACACACACAACATTTGGATTGGAATAATGAAACATAATGGTGAAAATTTATCTTTTATAATTATGGCCAATGAACTATAGGCCTTTGATGTTCCACCTACCCAGATATCACATTGTTCATTTTTTTCAACAATGGTCACCCTTGAACTAGGGCATTGATTCCATGGCCATAGAAACACCCAAAACCTAGTACACGCCTTGTATGAACAACCACCAACCAAGGTATAAAGCTCGACAACCTCCATATAGCAATCTGGTGGCTTCTGAGAGTTGTGTTTTTCCAATAGGCCTTCCAAGTACCCTTCTAGGCATTACATATATAAGTTACCAAACCCTAAAGCCTCCAACTAACAGTCCTATCGATTCCAATAGCTCCACCTCCCTCACATGCATTTTATGTACCCTTCCAAGCCTCACACAAACAAAATACCAAACCCAACAGTCTCCAACCAAAAATCCTATTAATTTTAGGAGTTCCACTTCCCACATAGTGCTTCTAGACTTAACATGGCTAAGGTACCAATCCCAAAAAACTCAAACTAGTAGTCTTGTGGCTTCGAGGAGTTCAATTTCCCACACATGGTTTCCAGTTACCTTTAAAGGATTTCATTATGTCATTATCACCATGATTCCATGGTTGCCTATCGAGAACCATGAACAAAACCCATCTCGTACTTCTTTTATAGTGTAGGTATCCCCAACATAATTCCTTTCATAGTGCCATACATGCCCCTTTATATATGAATCTCTACCTTTCTCTATTTGGCATTCACATAAGCCACCTCAAGGGCCTTGTTTATTGACACAATATCTTTTTAGTGATTATGTAAATCAGATGAACCCCTTTTCAAATTCATGGAGTGTCATCCCCTCATTCTCGTTTCATCTTTTGGTCTAAAACCATTTTATTATATTAATGTGATTGTATTACATGATTACATTAGCATGCCTTTTAACCTAAAAATATAAACTATGTGTACACAGTCGTACCATCCCCAAACACATAACACACCATACAAACTTGAACAACGAACTCCATAACACATTTAAATACATGCATTTGGGCACATTGTCCATCAACAACATGTTCTCATCTTACTAGGCTATTTAATCTGTCCCGACTCACCAACCTAGTTCTGCATATGCATTTGATTTACATCCATGCATCAAACAAGGATGTTACACTTTTTTTTTCAATGTATTTCATGGACATCAGAGATCAATGATTGCTGCATACATGGAATGATTATACCAAGAATATCCACCTGAAGGGACCACTTGCTACTAACTCAACCATTGAGCTTGACCCCAAGAGTGTGGAGAGAATTGAACATGTCACCCCTCACTAGCAAAGGTTCTTTAACTATGGGGACTCGACAAATTGAGAAAATCATTGGGGATAATAGGGGTGTTACACTACCAATCAAAAACTTTCATTATCTTTGATCTATGACCAAGAATTCTCTTTCTGAAACTTACATCATGCTTTATTTATTTATTGCACCCGAATTGGTATATATACTCAAGTATACATACTATGTTGGTATACACTTTATATACATAAATATATATGTATATATATGTATATATATGTATGTATGCATGTATGTAAGTATATGCCATGTGGTTCATGGGCCCTATAGATTGGTAGCCACTATGTCCATGGAATATCTATACTGAGCAGATAGACTCAAAGCAATCACTTCTTGTCAACTCAACCATGCAGCTTGACCCTACGACCATCAAGAGAATTCAACCCATGACCTCCTGCTAGCAAAGGTGCTTTAATCATGGGGACTCGACCAATTGAGCTAACCCTCATGTATATATATTCACCTACACATCTCCCTCATACTAGGCTCTAGAATGTACCTATTGCTGCAATAACAAATATGGTAAAAGAAATTCTTTATATTTGACTTATAAAATATCATTACTGAGTTAAAAAAATTAAATTCTAAAATGTCATTATAAAGATAAAGATCATTTCAAATATAAGACATTACCAATAATATCGAGTTAGATTTCTTAGATGTTGTCATTGAAATCATGGAATATTTTAAATATGCATGTTATCAATGCACACATAATTAATGTGCCAAGATTTCCTCAAGTTGAAGAGATATTTAAATTTCTGAAAGTGTGCTGGTTGAAATTTTTCTTCAATTACCTGTATATGAAATTAATTTCTCATTATTGTATGGTATAATCTCCAAAACATTACGCCAATTCTAACTCAAAATAAAAATATAGTGTTTTTTTATATTCAAACCATAAATGGTTTCGATGTAGGGTTCATGATGCTTGCAAAATATATGGATGTTGTAGTTTCTAACTACTTTGGTGTAGTCATCCTGGGTTAAAGTTCATGTAATAAAGTTAATAAAGGAAAAATAAGACCAAGGGCATGGAACATGTATTCCAAGATGAATGTTGGACAAAACATCCTAGTGGGTGTTCATTTAGTTTATTATGGCTAAGGGAAATTGGCAGAGGCATTGGGAAAGGAAAATAGGCATTAATTGGCATTTTATTTTTGAAAATAAAGGAAAATAGGAGAAAAGGGCGATGAAAGATCACAGGTTTGCACGAGAGGGAAACTGAAGGAAAATAAATGAAATTGAAGAAACTAGAGGCCTCAATGATAAAAAGGATTCTAAGGATCAGTTCATAGTGTTTGTCAATTTAACCTTTTGTCAGTTCAATTTTGGGATCTCTCTCTATTCTCTCATACTCTTGCGCACTTAGAGCATTTTTGGAGCACTCTAGCATTGGATAAAGAAAGAAAAGAAAGTGAACGAAAGAATAAGGAAAGCAAAGGAAAAGCAACTAAAAGTTGGATTTACTAGTTTCGGTAGGAAGACTTGCAAGTAACAGGTTGCATGTGTGATCTCCTAGTTGTGTTGTGAATGCATGGTACATGCATGTGTGTATTTGGTTCTCTTGTTTTCACTAGCATGGTTTTTCCATGTGGATAGTGTTTTAGCCCTTATCTTTCCATTTTTGGATAGTCATGGTGTGATGGGCTTCTTTTATTGGTTGAGCTTTAGATTGCTAGATGGTTTTGGAGTGGTTTTGGAATCATGTGAGGTGGCCTCAAGAAAATTCACAGGGGATCTAGGAATCACTTGACTAGTTTTGGCATGGCTGTGATAAAGCCTAACAGTGGAGACAGGAAAATTCCTCAAAGTATTGGTAAAGAAATTCTAAGGCATCCAAGTTTTTTTTGGGCCTAGTGTTACACTGAAATTTGTCACCATGACTATCTGCAGTTAATATGGCTCCATCGATAGTCATATTATCCTCCTTGTCAAGCCTCATACCTCTACTCTTCATGTCAAACTTCAAAAAGAGAGAAAGTCAGTTAAAAACATGTTTATCTCTGGGTACGCAGGTTCTCTCTACCTTGCCTGTGTGTACGCATTCCAAACACACTGTACCTGCGTACTTGTACGCTCTGTAAGTCAAAGGATGGGTGCGTACCCCTGTAAAGGTCAAAAGGCGCGAGTTTCATCTTTAAAAAGTCACTTGTGGTCACTTCTAGAGCCTTCTAGAAGAGTGTTTGACGTGTATTGAGCGCCTCCAGATGGTTCATGCATCCCTATGATAGAGGAACTTATCCCATCAAGAGAGGAGCTACCCCATCCAAAAGAGGGAGTATCCCATTGATGTTGGAACTGAATAACTTCCTCTAGAATACTATAAATACAGGCCTTGGGCCAAAGGAGGGGAGGTTGAAAGCTGAACATTCTAAAGGGTAAATGCTGCTGGAATTAGGACTTCCATTGTTGACTTGTGAGGAGAGATCACTATCCTTCCTTGTTGCCATATTGGGAGTGGGTGAGCTTGTCAAAGTAGAGGAAATCTCTTGTTGGACCCTGGGAGGAGCTTGCACAACACCAAGGCTCAGGTAGTAATGGTTCCTTTTTTGTTTCCTTAATACAAATAAGTCCATTCTTCTCAATGATTTGTTGTTAATGAATTATTTCATGTACTCCTTGGTCTATGTGATGAATATGCTTTGTTTTATGAAATATTTAGGTGTTATGTAATCATTTGCTTTGTTAGTGTATGCAGGTCTTAAGTGAAGGAGGAGCTCATCTGGATCAGCAAGGCTGGACTGCTACAACAAGCGTTGGACCTAAGGTAAGATCGGAAAACACTTGGTTTCTCATAGAATAATGTATGCTTAGAGAAGGATTGCTCTTGTTTGGTTTGTTTGTCACTAGAGAGTCTTAGACTCCTAGGGAGGTTAGGTTTGTTCGCAAAAATAACTCTTTCCGCATGACAAATTGGCGACTCCGCTGGGGAATCCATTGATGTGATTGAGTTTTCCTTTGAGCATTACTTTGATCTGAAAAGAGTCTTGTTTCTTTTGCTTTTTGGTTGCTTGACTATGTTTTTGGGTGGCTTAGCTTAGGGTCGAATTAGAACTTAGTTTTTCTTTGTTTTACAGTAGTACGCACCCTCTGCGTTGGACACAGTGCGTACTTGTACGCACTGTACCTGTGTACACAGAGCGTGCACGCACCTGGTTAAATAGGCTGCCTGCGTACCATGTTAAAATTAAGAAAATTCCCTTTTTTTTATCACTTTGTCCTTTTAGATTTTGGTTTTCTTAGTCTTTACTGCCCAGATCCACTGGTTGACTGTCAAAAATCTTCACCTGCACTTGTTCCATTAGTGTCGAAAGTTTTAGTGAAATTCCTTGAGATTTTAGCCTTAGGGTTTTTGATTTTTATATTGGTCCTGTAGTGACTTTGGGTTTAGAAGTTGCAAAGCCTTAGATATCTCTGGTTTTGTCAGTCTTCTTAGGAGTCGGACCAGTCGCAAAATCTACCCTCGTGAGCGACCTACCTTTTTGTTGCCTCTTTGCAAAATTTCAATATAACTTATTCATTCAAAGTTGTGAATTTCATTTTCAAAAAGAACAAAAAGGAATTGAGTTTTTGTTTTGATTAGTTTGTGATTCTACATAAACTAGTCCTTGGACTGATTGTTGCCAAGTAAAACATCCCGAAATCATCTTAGTAGGATTTTGCTTCGTAGATTTATTTTAGGGAAAGTTAGGTAAATTTCCTTTGTTCGATTTGTTTTTTGAGTGAACTTTTCATAGATTTTCATAGATCTTGGAATTGCTTTGATTAGATTAGTTTTACATGCTTTATTAAATAGGAAAATACAAAAAGATCTCCTTTGCGAAGTTTGCTTTAGAGTAGCATTTGAAGTCTTGAAAGAAAAAGAATTTTTCGTGAAGTAATGAGTGGTCATGTTTTGTGCGCTTTGAAAAGATAAAGAGAATTGTTTCTTTGATTGTCTTTTAAGAAAGTTGTTTTATCAAAAGATTGCATTCTCTCAACTCTCTTAATTAGAAAATTCATTGAAAAGCAAAATAGTCTAAATCATCTTAGGTGCATCTTTTTAGAGAATTGGAGTCGAGTCTATACACCATCAAGTTTCATCTCCATCACCTTTGTCTTAAAGAACAACCATTAAAATCAACGGCTTAAAGTAAAATTAACTTAAAAATTTTTATTTTCTAGGGCTCTGAAGCACCAACATAGATCAGGCTAGTGTCTTGGAGTAGGTGAGTAATTAACTCTTCAAGACTATTAAAACCAAACAAGTAGCTTATCTTGTGATAGAATAAATCCAGCTGTTACATTTATATTCTGGGAAAGCTCCTCTTAAAGGAGAAGCACGAGCTCGTGTCCGAACCAGTGAGGGGATCAATCCTCCCTCGTTGGGAACGACGCCAGACCCGCACGTATTACAAACGGTAAACCTCAAATTGAGGAGCCAGGGGATCACTTATCGGTAAACCTTGGATTGACCATTGTCAAGGAGCCGGTAAGGGGATTGAGCTTGTTACTCTGCCCTTGCGTGCTGTCGGACTGTAGACTGTTCCCCCAGGTGTATTTGTTGCTGTTGGTGACCGTAGTGGCCATAATCTTAGGAT
>APFE030502554.1:0-48412 GCA_000404065.3 Pinus taeda | reverse complement strand
CAAACACACTGTACCTGCATACTTGTACGCTCTGTAAGCCAAAGGATGGGTGAGTACCCCTGTAAAGGTCAAAAGGCGCGAGTTTCATCTTTAAAAAGTTACTTGTGGTCACTTCTAGAGCCTTCTAGAAGAGTGTTTGACGTGTATTGAGCGCCTCCAGATGGTTCATGCATCCCTATGATAGAGGAACTTATCCCATCAAGAGAGGAGCTACCCCATCCAAAAGAGGGAGTATCCCATTGATGTTGGAACTGAATAACTTCCTCTAGAACACTATAAATACAGGCCTTGGGCCAGAGGAGGGGGAGGTTGAAAGTTGAACATTCCAAAAGGGTAAATGCTGCTGGAATTAGGACTTCCATTGTTGACTTGTGAGGAGAGATCACTATCCTTTCTTGTTGCCATATTGGGAGTGGGTGAGCTTGTCAAAGTAGAGGAAATCTCTTGTTGGACCCTGGGAGGAGCTTGCACAACACCAAGGCTCAGGTTGTAATGTTCCTTTTTTGTTTCCTTAATACAAATAAGTCCATTCTTCTCAATGATTTGTTGTTAATGAATTATTTCATGTACTCCTTGGTCTATGTGATGAATATGCTTTGTTTTATGAAATATTCAGGTGTTATGTAATCGTTTGCTTTATTAGTGTATGCAGGTCTTAAAGTGAAGGAGGAGCTCATCTGGATCAGCAAGGCTGGACTGCTACAACAAGCGTTGGACCTAAGGTAAGATCGGAAAACACTTGGTTTCTCATAGAATAATGTATGTTTAGAGAAGGATTGCTCTTGTTTGGTTTGTTTGTCACTAGAGAGTCTTAGACTCCTAGGGAGGTTAGGTTTGTCCGCAAAAATAACTCTTTCCGCATGACACCTAGTAACCCTTTGATAGGTTTTGGTGGGATTGCAATAAAGCCTGAGAGTGGAGGTGGTTTAATTTCCGGGAAGTCCTAGTTGTTTATGTCTTCTGTACCACATTCATGCTTGTAATACAACATGGGGGTGATTGGGTGAAAGAAATGTTTGGTTCATATCAATCTACGAGTGGTTGGCACATGCAATGATCTAACTTGGTTGGATTTTGCATAATTTAATAAGAGTTATTTTCCCTTTGTAATACATAAGCACTTGTACATGTTATTATGGTGATTTGATGGTTATTTGTTCATGGTTAATAATATGTTTATATGATGGTTATAGCTAGCTATGGATTTGTTTAGGATTTGATAAGTATTTGATGGTTAATGAATGCATGGGCTAAAAAGTGTCCTTGAAGTTATTATGAGAGGGCACTAGTCCTTCTTGGTGATTCTCAAATAAGTTTCAGACTCTTATGTTCGCATATGCATTCAAGACCTGTAGTTTAGATGTTTGCCATATGTTTGATGAAATGACTATCATGGTTATGCTTGATTAGGTCAAGTTTTGATCAAGGTTTTGTATGAATGGATTTGTCCCAATCTAATTTATCATTATGGAAAGTCCCAGTGAATTATGAGCAAAGGTCTAGAGGTTGACCTGGAATTTAGGCTCAGAATCTTGGACCACAGCCTCTAAATTGAAGATTTTAGGTCACAACTACTACCTAGTAGGCTTATGCATGTGGTTGGAAGCCCTTCACCACGTGAACACCTTGTCATGAATGTAGTTGGGCTCTTGGGTCACTGGAAAAGCACTCCAGCTCAGGGTTTGCACATTGAGAGTGGTTGTTTGGCACCCGGGTGTCCCATACTTCCTAAAGAAGGTGAGTAATGTTCCAATTTCTTGATTCTGCTTCCTTAATTATACTTAGGAGGTTGAGTCATGTCATAGCAGCCCTCAGCTCATGTTTACCAATCCTGTGAAAGTGGGTAAATGTGGGAGGTGGTGTTAAATTTGGGCTCATTTTTTAAGATAGCTCCTTTTGTAATGAATTGACTCCAAGTAAATATTCCCTTGTAGGCATCTTTTTCAAAACTTCTAGTAATAATAATAATACATGAAGCTTATCAATAATGTAAGATTCTTGATGTTACTCAAAGGTTATGTAGGAGTGGTAACCTCATAAAAGGAAGGGAAGTAAATATCTATGTAGGAAAGTAAGTTAACCAAAACATGATGCAACACACTCGTATATCTTACATTTCTAAGAACTAGGAAATACATAATTGCATTATAAAAATAAGAAGAGAAGAAGAATTGGTGTGCCATGGAGATTGACCAAGCCTATAACTCATCATGAAAATTGGTAAAAAAACAATTCACAAAATTAAAATATCTATGGTTGAGCACTTATAGTCTTAGTAGCTCGTCTGGAAAAGGAAGAATAAATAATTGATAAATTTGAATGAAATCCAACTCTTGTAATTATTTCATCTCCTATCCTAAACTTTTCAGCGCAAAAAAAAAGCTATATATTTATATTATAATCCATGTTTGATATACATACAATGACTATGTTACTTCCTGTTGATAAACTGTAGATAGAAGACATATCCCCAACATTGAAACTGACAAAAATAATGAAAATTTTCCAGGATACATACTCGGAAGCTGAGTGGAAATCAGACGAGAAGGAGCTCAAAAGGATTTCAAAACCTGTAGTGTATGATATGAAATAAGGAAGAAGAACCTATACTGCTAGAGACTATCATATATGCATAAGACATTTATAAAAAACCAAAATTTTCTACCATAAGTAAATGCTATATGCCCTGAAAATGGAAATCCTGGATCTGGTAGATATTGTTGTGCGCCTTTATCTGCATTCTCCATAAACCTTGGGGCAAGTTTAGACCCAATTTAGATAAAGCATCAGCCTTTTTGTTTTTATTCCTTTCAATATGAGAAATGGAATAGTCCTTCCTCTTGTTCCATAATGCTATCATGTCCAACCATCTGGCAAGGTGAATGTTTTTTATGTGTTGCTTTGACAAAACATGATCAGTTATTACCTTGGAGTCTCCATATATTTGCAGTTTTGGAATATCAAGAAAATTGCTGAAGGAGAGGAGACCTGCTAAAGCCACTACTTCTACTCTATTGTTTGTCCCTGGACAAGCATTCCAATAAATTTCTATAGCTTGTGCATTTGCTATTCTGATGTAAACGCCACATGCACAAATACCTTGTTGAGCAGCACCATCGAAATATGCACATGGTGTTGTCAAAGGAGTCATCGACATGGATCTACTTCCACTCTCATACCTGTCGCTTGTAGACTCATTCTTCCTTCCATTAATGTTGTTGTTCTTCCCGTATATATCGAGGGCACTGTATAGGGCTATTATAGAATTGGTTACAGAAGAGCCTGTTTCCACCTTTCAGTTGAATATTTTGCCATTTCTCCATTTCCATATGCCCCAAATAGATAATAAGGTAATGGCTCTGCATTCTTTCTTCATGGTGCTCCATTTTTTAAATGCTTCAGAAATGGATGGAAAAGAACTAAGGGAGAAACCGAAGAGAGCCGCAAGATTCTGCCAGATTGGCCGCACCTGTTGACAGTTGAGGAATAGATGAAAATTATTTTCAGAGCTTTTTTTGCACAGTGGACATATGGCTGGCCTGTGCCAATTCATTTTTTGTAATTTTTCCCACGTAAGATTTCTATTGTAAAAGACCAGCCAAGCAAAAAATGATTATCTTGGTGGGGCATCCCTATTTCCACAATGTGGGAGGGAAAACTTCTCCAGGGATGTTGATATCAGTACTTAGGAGCTGCATATAAACATGTTTTACCTTCACATTCGTGGAACCATCCATACCTCCCGAAATGATTAGGTCTTTATCTACCGATCGGAAAATCCCATGGCCATACAAAGAGGATAAAACAAAATCCCACCGTGCCTTCATGTCTCCATAGAGTTGCAATTATTCTGAGGTTTTCCATATGGGAATGGCCCCTTCCCATTGTTGGATGGTGTTGGCCCAAAAGAAAATCCCTCTGTTATGGAGCGCACTCAACAACTGAGGGGAAACATGAATTTTCCTCGCTCCTCCTGCAAACGCGTCCCTTCCTATCAGGATCTGAGAGCCCATCCGAAATTTCCAAGTGATGTTGTGTCTAAAATAAGGTTCCAACTTCTTGAACTCTTCTAGATAGTCGATCCAAATGGGGACCCAATATTATTCTTCCTAATCCGGTATGTCATGTCCCTGTTATACATATATTTTGTGCGAATTGCCAAGCTCCATAATGAGTCGCCCATGATATCCTTCCACATCGATTTGCATAAAAGAGCTTTTCTAAATTGTGCCACTTCTAAAATGCCTCATCCTCCCGAATTTTTAGGCCGCATTATTGCGGAGTGTTTGGTTAAATGAAATTTATAATGTTCTTTGTCACTTCCCCAGATGAAATTGGCAATCATCCTGTTCAACTTTTTGATAATAACAGTTGGAATGAAGAACAAGTGTGCCCAATAGACCATCGTTTGAACAAGAACAGCTTGTGTCAGGGTCATCCTACCACCTTTGGACAGGCACAAATTTTCCCAAGCTGCGATCTTCTTGTAAAATCTATCTATAATCCAGGACCAATCTGCCACTTTGTAACCTGAAGATTTCAATTTAAAACCCAAGTACTTAAGCCCATTCTGAAGTGGAATAGCTTGAATGTTAAAAAGCTTAGAAAGAAATCGGATTAGATTCCCGCTTGTATCTTCGACAAAGAAAGAAGACTTCCCTTCATTAACAGGCATGCCTGTAGAATTTTGAAATCTTCGCAATATTCCATGAAGATAAATCCATGTTGTCTTGCATAATGTTGTAGTTAAAATAATGTCATCGACAAAAAAACTATGGGATGAATATATACCTCTGCAAATAGGAAGTTGACGACATGAATTTTATTGGATCGCCTTCTTGATATGGAGGTTGAGAGAGTCCATCACTAATATGAATAAGAGTGGGGACAAGGAGCATCCTTGCCTGAGCCCCCTGGTAGCTTTAAAAAAGGAGAGGGTAATCCGTTGATTAAGATAGCATAATTAACCTCCTCCACACATGCCATTATCCATCTTGAGCACCTATAATTAAGACCTATCCTGGAAAGAAGACATCGTATGAATCCCCAATCCACGATATCGTACGCCTTTCTTAAATTTATCTTCAATACAGCAGCCTCCAATTTCCTTGTATGAATAGAATGAAATGACTCTTGTGTGATGGCCACCACGTCCATAATATTTCTGTTCTTGAGGAAGTCGTGCTGCTCTGGGGTTAAATGCAATGATAACAGACTTCTTATGCGAATAGCAATGATTTCGGAGATTGTCTTATATAAAAAATTAGATAAGGAAATTGGTCGATAATCTGAGAATGTTGTAGATAGAGACTTTTTTGGAATCAGAGCTATGTATGTGGAGGTAATACGGTGACTTATGTAGCCCTTTAATCTTGATTCCTTGACCAAGTGCAAAATCTCATCCTTCAACAGATAAAAAAAAAAGGATAAAGAATTATATGGACCAACCGTCCGGTCCTGGAAATTTATCCTTTTGGAATGATTTCATCGTGGCCAGAATTTCATCTTCAGTGACTTCTGAGAATAGGGCAGCATTTTAGTTTTCATCAAACATAGGGGGATAAAGATCAATGCCCCAAAGGATATCTTCAATTCGACTTCCGACCTCTCTACTATATGCCTTTTTGAAGTAATTTACAGCTTCGTGAGTTATATCTTCTTGAGTATAAACAGATTTACCAACATCATTCTTTATTTCACATATCATATTAACCTGCCTTATTTTGTTTGAAAATCTGTGAAAATACTTTGTATTTTTGTCACCTTCTTTGAGCCATATGGCACAGCTCTTAGGACACCAAGTGGATTCCTCCTCTGCTAATATATTTTGTTTCTTTTTCCCAAGTTCCCATATTTGTTTCTGGATATTTGAAGATATGGAATCACTTTTAAAATGTGTGGATAAGATTTGCAATTCTTTATCTATGTGTTTCAGCTCCTTCCTATTTGATTTCACTTTGTCTTGCTACCATCTTTCTACTTTACTGCAGAGAAGTGCCATACGCTTAATAAAGTCCATAGGTTGATGCTGCGGTGGACCTGTGTGATGCTTCCACAACTCCTTAATAAACTAGTTGAAATGTTCATCCAAGAGCCATGTGCGATTGAATTTAAATGGATAGCCAAATTTACATCCGATATCATTCCATTGAATATATATTGGCCGATGATAAGATATGTGCTCAGGGACAATTTTCATCATTGGCGGACCAAATATTTCTGTCAACTTCCCGTGGATGATATATCTATCCAATCGTTTACCCAAGAATGAGTTTCTTGACTGCCCGTTATCCCATGTAGGTCCCCGGCATACTGGTTGGATATCTATAAAATTATTTTGGATAATAGCATTTCGGATCATGCAGCCGATCGGATCAATTTTCCTGCCATTGCCCCAGGTTTCACCATTACACAAAGTGCAACTAAAATCACTTCCTATCAATAAGGAATCGATATCCATGAGCTCAGATGAAAGAAACTTTTCCCAAAATGGATAACGATGTCTATATGGGGCGTATATATTTAAAATATGCACCGGTTCATGACAATCATGAAAATATGCTAAAATTAGAATGCCAGAAAAACATTGAAAAGTAGCAGCTTTGATCCATTTAGGGCCCCATATTACAACTAAGCCTCCAGACAACCCTACAATGTCGGTTGCCACCATGTGCCAAGAAGGAAACATCCTTCTAAAATAAGAGATGGTTTGTGCTCGATCATGCATTGTTTCTTGGATTAGAAGCATTCGAGATTTTGTGGAGCAAAAAAGGTCATTCAGGGCCATATATTTTGGGCCGACACCTAAGCCCCAAATGTTCATGGATAAGATGTTATACATTGTAGCTGTCAGTTTGCCAGCATGCTCTAAGAGGCCCTCTTGTGGAGAATTCTTCCTCAGCAATTTCTGAAATAGGAATATCAATCAGTTTCAGTTCTTTAGGAGACATTTCCTTCCTACCTTTTCTCCCGCGAAAATGCCTACTTCCCCGCTTTTCTTTTCGCCGAACCATTATATTCCCTACCGATCTAGGGCTGAAAGTTGGGGATGGGGATCGATCAGGTTGATGTATAGTGACAGGTTCCAAATTTAATGAAGCCCTTTGTAACAACATATCTAAATCACATTCAAAGGAGTTAATCTCAGATGATTGCGGGGAATTAAAAGGGGTGAATGATTCACATATAGCCTTCCCTTTTGGATTGGCTCTTCATAACCCAGCAGGAGAAGGGATCTCAGAGGGAATGTGGGTTTTGTTGACAGGGGACTGAGGGGAAGAAGAAATATAAAGGATGGATTTAGATGGACTGGCCTTTGACGGTTTCTCAATCGTTGGGGGGAGGGGAATGGTTACATCAGGGGAGGGTTCAGGAGGATATGGAGGCAAGGGGAGGCCCAGCGGTGGAGAAAGCAAGTCGTTGGATGGCCAATGAGAGTGTTACTCATAGCTACAACCATGTGAGCATCTATAGTAGACACGTCCAATAAACTGTAGAAAATCTAAGGAAACTACAAATAAATTTAACTTAAAAGAAATGAAAATTTCTTATCCTTCAACGAAAGTTGTGCATTGTTTTGAATGGATCCATGATAGTGCAGAAATGGTGTTGCACCTTTGAGTAGGCACTAAGACCTTAAATTTGTAATGACAGTCAAAGGGCAGATGTATTTCTATAGTCATGCAAAGGAATGGATTAATAATACAATATAAATGGTGATCAACCAATAGGGTCGTAATTCATTAATAACATACTTTAATACATGATTATTAATTCACTAATATCGACATGTATGTATTGAATGATATTTTTGGGATAAAAAAACTCACCCCGGCAAAGGCATATAAAGCCAAAAGAAACTGTAGAGAAATACAAATATTGATGGGAAAAGGGGTATGAATTCCAAGTCTCTGGTTTCCAATATTGTTTCCTTCCATCCATCCCATATTTAGTGGTGAAGTTAATTCTGCTTCATGAAAACCAGTAGAAAAGGCCATTCCCACTTGAAAATTTCATAAATAAATAAAGCATAAAATACAAACAATAAAATATAAGAGGTGAAAATTATGTTATTAATTACGAGAAAGATAATAAATATATACCCATATAAACATTAAAGCACCAAATATGTTAATCTATAAGGTTGAAGCCACTATTTCTACAAATATGTATTATAAAATACTAACAATGACATTATAACATACTCCAAACAAAATTAACTCTCAAACTAATATAAATTACTTATCAACATACAACCTACGGTAAATGTTTAATTATCTTCTTCTACAAGAAACTAAATTTGTATTTAATGAGAAAAATGCACACACATGTATCATCTTCACAATAACACCCAATCTATTGGAAATAATGACTCAAAGATTATGAATGGTTACAACAAGCAACCTATTGCAACCAACGCACTTGAGAAACTTATTTAACTCTCACAACACATTTCCTAAGTTGGATATATGTTTAACGTGCCATTTCCATTTCTAAATACCTCCACCCATTTTAGAAGATTCACTACGTTATGCATGCACTCTAAATTAGGCCAAAACTTCTTTTTATATAGTTTGAAAAATATGTTTAAAAATTATTAAATTATAAAATAATAAAATTATATAAAAATTTAAAATATATTTTTAAAAATTAATATTTATTTATTTATAGGTATTTTTTTTCCAAAAGTATAAAACTAAATTTCAACTTAAGATCATTTAAATAAGCATAAAATATATATTACGTTTTGTGTATCAATACAAAATTCACTCAAATTCATAAAGATTATTTTTTTTATATATTAATGTTATAATGACAATGTTGATATTATTTATACAAACACTTTTTTAATATAAATGAAATATAAGAAAAATCTAAAAAATTCTTTCTTTTAAAAATTTAAAATCTTGATATTAAAAAGGTTTTAATACGTTATTAAATAACCATATCAGGGAGGGAAGGTAACATTGTATGAGGGTGGTTTGTATATCATGTTTTAAAATATCTAATTCTTTTTCTTAATAATTTTAGCTATATTTAATTAATCTAATAAATTAAATTGTTAAATACAATATATTTATTTAAAGAGAATAGTTTAAATATAGTTCATATTTAATAATTATTGTAAATAGATATTTAGACTTGATTTGTTTAATTCGGCTGAAATGTTGAACATTTTCTAGAGACTTTGCCATCAAAGACAAAGAAAATTATTTTTGAATAATGATGTGATAGTGCTGAGAAAAATATATAAAGAATGAGAAAGATTTAAAAAGAAAAATTCTTGAAATAAGGTTAAAATTTTCTATAAGTGACAATAATATATAATAAAATTATGGTCAAAATTAGTCATTAGTATTCAAAAATATTAAATTTTGATCAAAGCAAAAGAAATAAAAAATTATTTAAACGAAAAGAAAAATGATAATTGTTATTTTTGTTAAAATTACTCATTAGTATTATTAAAAAAGAGAATGGTACATTGATATAAAGAATGGAAAACATTAAAGATAATAAATAGAAATTAAATTAATAAATTGGTTTAAATGGAAAATAAATAAATTAGAATACAATAGAGGGAGGACATTTATAAAGATTAAAGGAGATGTAAAAGTAGAAAAAAAATTAGGACAAAAAGGAAACGAATTTAGAAAGTAGAGAAAGAAGAATGATAGAAAGAGAGTGAGAGAAAATTAAAAAGATGGTGCACTGGAAAGGGGAATAAAGAGAGAAATTTCAAAAGAATGGAGACACTGGACAGAGTAGTGGGGATTTATGAAGGAGGTGTAAAGTATTACTAGATTAGGAAAAGCCTAGCAAACCTAGCATATAAGATGAAAAGTGAGATATAATGAAAGAGAAAAAGAGAGATAAAAGAAAAAAATAGATCAGAAAGGGAAAGGATAGATAGGGAAGGCAGGAAAGAAAAGAATGGAACTTAGAGAGATTGATTTGAAAGGAGAAAAAGAATCACATGAAGGAGGAGAACAAGGGGAAGTTTTTAAACATGAGAAAGGGGGATATGGAGAAAAGAGGAGGATGAATGGGATGAGGAGAAGGGTATGGAGAGGAGACAGATCAAGAAGAGAAACATGTCACTGGTAAACTTCATTCCTAGATTTTTCTTCTTGAGCTAGCATTAAAATGTTTACCCTCATTTACAAACCCTAAAACATCTTTCTCATACTAGGTTGTAGCGTGTTTCTTAGGGAAATAACTAAAATTGTTGACTCACATATCGACTTTTGTGACTCTCTTTCTATTTAAAAATTAGCTTTGGATTTTGCTCCTGTAACAGACGCTCAACATGTTTTGAATTTAACTTGAGAAAAACACTTAACTTAACAACCATCGATACTTCAATTAGAAATTTTACATTAGTAAACCAATAACCCACTTTTTTGACATATGTAATATCAACTTTATCATGAATTGAATTCCTTTCCTCAATGATCTCATCTTTAAGTTGTTGGCATAACTCTATTTTGATATAGACTCGAATTTACAAACATTTGATTTATTCTCCATATTTACAAATCTCCATATCCATGATGTCCATATTCATATCAACAAATTCTTCAATTTCTCCAGCTCCTTGGATGGCCACTATGGGTCCGTGAACACCATAAGCAATATTTTTTCTACTTCTAGTTACTCCTCATTCTCGCCAAGCTCTGAAGTATATTTGATCTGATCTCTCACAATTTTAATTTTTTCTTCATTGTTTTCCTTTGTATCATAACTAAGATATTTATAAGGACATGAAAATATTACATATGCTTGTCCAATCATTTAAGAAAATTGTGCACCCTTATAGACCTCCTGCTCACTTTTATTTGAGGAGCCCAACATCTCTAGCATTATACCGCATAGAAAATTTGACTTTTCCTTTACAATAACTTAGAATTTCACTCTATAGGACCAACTCAATTTTTTCTTTTACTTGAATATTCTATTCCGTAGAAAACTGAACACATACCAATAGATTGCATACGTTATTAGAAATTTTCATTTCTCTCCCTAGAGAGAGAAACTCAATAAACCTATGATGAAAGTCTTGCTTCTCTTGCTATTTAACATTAATTCATTCACATGAAATCTCTCATGGCCAACCTTTAACCCCCTTTGGGCTAGAAAATGTTTTTTCACATAGTTAAAAACAACAGGAAAAATATCATGTTCATCACTACCTCTTGGTTTGTTAATGCCCCAAATATCATTCATTTCTTTCATTCGTCAATTCGTTGGGTTGTTTCTTCTACAAATTATTCTTCAACCATTGCCAGAAAAATTGCTCGATCCTTTCCATCTATGATTCACTTGATAACGATGACACTTGACATTATCCTTACATGCAATTCTTTTAAACTACTTCATCACATTCGACCCTAAATCATGAGTTCCATTTAGGGTCTTGACCCAATGGCCATAAATACTCATGTTACCAAAATTTTATGTTTGAGCATCACTCTTCCCTAATAAATTCTCATCGTCCTACTCTAGTCTCTACTCCATTAACAAACTAGCCTCCTCATCTACTTGGAACTCTTTGAACCTTGTAATTTGGAATGATTATAATAATGAACATCTAAAATGCAATCCCGTAGCCTAAAAATTTAACAATTTCATTGTGTCCTTGCTAATAGACCATGAGAATGAAATGAATAACCAATCCTTCACAAAACTAGTGAAAACTAAAAGTATTTCATGTAGCCTCAAATTCAGCTATACCTAACCAAAGTAACAGATCCCATAAACCAAACTTTACTTCTCCACATGTTGCAATGCCAACCCTAACTTATATGCCAATTAGGTTCACTGTGGTATTGGGATTGAAGGTTTATTTCTTTAGGGAATCCTCTTGAGGATAATTCTTAAATATGTTATGTAACTGCTGACAAATTAGCCAACAAATTTTGTGTTCTGAGTTATCAGAATTAGGGAAGCAAATTAATAGATGTAGTTAGTATTATTCAGCAAATAATTAGGGGAAGTAGATTAGTTATATAATGGATAATCCAATTACTGAAATATGTTGCCTATATAGTAATGCATTCATTGCTTCTATGGTGATATGAGATTTCAATGAGAGTTCAACTGATGGATTGAGAATCAGACTTCATTTATTTTTGTTCATTAGCTTTTTTATGTTTTGATATGTATGCTCTTGATAGATTTAACATGTGGTATCAAAGCTAGGTTAAGAGAGTCGATTTCTACGTAAAGTGTGTGTTGATGGTAGGAGGTTTCAATAGTTTGTGAAATCCATTGGAAAAAGTTTCATAATTTTGTGAAGCCTGTGGAGATTCAAGTTATTGTTGGCAATTCTCAACAGTTAGGAGAAATGTCCAACAATAAAAACATTATTAATATCTCTTAACCACAGATACAAGAGTTTAAAGGTGAGAACTTTGGTTTTTTGAGCATTAAGATGAAAACATTGTTTTTGTCACAAGATTTGTGGCATTTCATAGAAAATGGCTATACATAACCATATGATCAAACACTTTCCCATTGGACTCAAGACCAAATAACAAAACTAAAAGAAAATTGTAAAAGAGATTCAAAGGGTCTCTTCCTAATCTAGCAAGATGTGCATGATACTATCTTTCCAAGACTAGTTGGAGTTAAAAAATGAAAGGAAGCATGGGATGCATTGTAGCACGCATATCGAGGAACTAATAATGTAAAAATTTTTAAGTTGCAGTCCTTGAGAACAATATTTGAAACTTTGTGCGTGCAAAACTCTGAATCTATTCAATATTTTTTCACTAGAGTTATGGGAATAGTGAATGAAATTAGGTCTTATGGAGAAGCTTTAAAACATAAAAAAAAATGAAAAGATTTTAAGAAGTTTTCCTCCAAAATTGTAATGCCCCACTTAAATCTTATCCTACAAATTTTGTTAATGTGTACATTATCTGAAAATATTGAGAAATATTGGTCTAATATAAAATTCATGATTTCCATTATTCAAATTCCCCACTTACCTTCTCAAATTGAATATTAGGTAGGATATGGTCTCCTTCCATTATTTCAAAATATATGTATTCATCTCACATTCCCCAATGTACCCTTACATTTACTTGGGAGAAGACATAGTCCTCTCCATCTCATTATCAATATATATATTCATTTCACATTACCCAATGAACCCTCACATTTACTTGGGAGAAGACATAGTCCTCTCCATCTCATTGTCAATATATATATATTCATTTCACATTACCAATGTACCCTCACATTTACTAAGGAGAAGACATGGTGCTCTCCATGTAATTACATCTCACATTCCCTAATGTACCCTCACATTTACTTCGGAGAAGACATAGTCCTCTCCATTTAACTATCAATATATATATTCATCTGACATTCCCAAATGTAGTTTTCAGATTTACTTCGGAGAAGACATGGTCCTGTCCCATTAAATTCCCAATTTTATATTCATGTCATATTTCCAAATGTACTCCCAGCTTACGTGGGAGAAGAGAAGTCAACTGTAAGGATGAATGAGAATTTAATGACATTAATGAGAGGTGGTTGAGATAGAGAAGGGAAGGAGGGTATAAAAGGGAAGGGAGAAGGGAGAAGAGGGGAGGTTTGGTCTTGCTTATGATTGTGGGGGTTGGTTGTGATTGTTTGGGCTTTTTGTGTTTTTGGAGACCTTAGGAACCTGTGGAGGTTTCTTGGGTTGTTGAGAGGAGGGAAGTATTGTTATCTTGGTTTGAATCTTTCATTTGGACATACACACTACATTTGGTTGGACTTGGGCTCGGAGGGCTAGGGAACCTATGGAGGTTTCCTGGGCTAGGGATTATTTCCTAGTTGGCTGGGAGGTAAATCTGGTTGGGTCCGTAAAGATGAGTGTACAACAGGAGCAGTGGGACAGAGGTATCTCCATCAATCACTGGTACAGGTATTCCTCCATAGAACACTCTTGTAAAGTTAATTAGAATGAAATATTAACCTTAATTTATGTTGATTATAATGTAAATGTTAAAATTTTATTTCTTTAAAAGTCGTGTAAGTAGGTAAGTTAAAGCCTGTTATCACATTTAATTTAAGAAGAAATTAGATCTATTAGTAGACCCTAGGTAGGTCACTTACACATGGTATTAGAGCCAAGTTCAAAATCTAGACCCAAGGCCCACTAAACCCCCAAATTCCATTATGGAGAGCTTGTAAGCCTCATAAGGACTCATAATCCTAATGTATATATTCTTCAAATTTGCCATCCAAAGCCCACCTTGCACCTATTTTCAAATCTTAAATCACCTTAGAGATGCCATGTAAGTGCAGATCCATGAGATGGACCGTCTAAATGTGCTTCCAAACAACCGTTTTGCACAAGCTCGTATACTAGCAGCCTTGTCTTCCCATGGACACAGAAACCTAGCAAGGACACAAGGTTTGGATGTGTGATTTTTCTCATTAGTTCAACTTCACTCTGAAATTCATCATCTACCTATTTTCTATTTTCATCTAGCATCTTGACTGCAACACAAAAATCATCATCGAACTCAGCAATGTTAGAATTTCCTTTCTTTTTCTCCCTTCAGGGCATTTATATCAGGTCTGATGTCTCTAATCAGAGTCCTTGTGCTATTCGAACTCTGCGTCGTGGAGGTTGGAGTCCAGCCTGGTCCATATCCGTTGGATCAATCACAAGTGCTCCATTTGTACTTAAGTTCCAGATTTTTTGTTCATCCTTGGTTATCCATGGTTGGTTATCCCTAGTCGGATGTCCTTATTCTATCAGGTGGTTAGAGTCCGATTGGGAGATTATCCGAGTAAAATTTGAGGCAGCGCAAAGCTTGGCTGTATCTTGGAAGCAGTCCCCTTATGCACATATAGACGCATCATCATCTTCTGCATGATGTAAAGGATTACTAACATAACATTTTCTTGGAGTTAATGCAACATAACCCTTATTTGTTTTGGTATACCACCATAGAGCTATAATTTCAAATTTTATGTCATTTGAAATTGGCATATGAAAATAGCTCGGCATCATATGTTGGTCTGCTATTGTGGAGACGAACTGTGCATTTGCTTCTCTAATCCTCAACATTTTGAAGAACTTCCTAAATGAGAGCACCAATGTGAGAACACAGTGGGATGAGTTTATCTTAGATTCATTAGGACCTTTGTTGCCTGTACAAAAATTAATGCTAAGCTTGTTTATGGGGTGTGATTTTAGGATTTTCACAATGTTGATCCCATAGAACTTGTCATGTATCCTCTTACAGGAGAAAATCACTTCAAACATGAATCGAGCAGCCCTGTATCCCATAGGACTCACCTACTGCACTGTTAAGCAGATTCACTAAATATAACCAGCAACAATACAATCTATGTCAACAAGCTCTCTTGTTTAAGCAGGCTTCATGGCCTTAACGTTGTCAGAATCCCAAAATATCACGTCAATAAAATTTCAATAATCTTCCCAAAAAAATTAAATCCAAATATGGTAAAAAAAAACAGATTTAGTTTTCCTAAAAGAAACACACTTTCAGGCATCTCGATACCATATCTGCTCTCTATCATTCTTAAGTCCCATGGTCATGGAATTCTTTTTTTGCAGATGTCTTCCGGAACATGCTAGTCTCTTGTCACTTGTATTCGTTGACTTCTGAACTGCCAAGTTATTTCCTTAATGTTAAATTAAGTATTTAAAAGATAATTTAAATCTATGTTCTATTGTCGCAACTAAAAACTCAGGTAGGTTTTTGTTCTATAAGAAAGTCTTATGACTTTTCTATTTTATTCTACCATCAAAACCACTATAGTCTCAAAAGAGAATCATTATTTCTTACTTGATTTATTTTCGTTCCAGAAGGACTAAGGGATCACTTTCTGAGTTCTCAAAGCCTTTTATTGGTACTTCATGTTCTCTTCTTGTTTTGGTACCAGTTTTCCTTTTAGTTTTAAATATTTTATTTCAAAAGACCCCTGAACCAAACCAATTCTTCATTATTAGAAGCTTTGTCTGATATTGTTCATTTTTTTTTTGTTTTTTTGTTTTTGGTTTCACATAGTTTGGGAGTGGTTCCTCTGTTGCATCATTGACAAGTTCTGACACCGTTCCCTTCATTGGTTTTTCTTAATTTTGGTGTGTAGTTCATCCGTTACATCTTTGAAAAGAGGCCCATTCTCTCGTGGACATTACTTGAATTGTTGTTCTTCCATATTATCTTCATGTGAGGGGTTTTCTCTTTCTACTGCTTGTCCTGTTTCAGGATAGAGGAACCAGACCAATTTTACTGTCTGAGAGATAGGGGTTGAACAGAGCAATCTATGTTCCCTTTGTTTTCCTCCATTTACCTACAATAAGGATTCCCCACAGGACTCTGAGTTGCATTGTTTTTTAACCTACTTCTTAACCTACAACATCAACATCCATGTTCCCCATTTGGGCACATTATCCAGTTGTCCAAAGAATGACCCACACCCGCGTTTTGAGGATTCTCTATAGTGTCCTTGAACATATGTGTATGAGAGTTTGTCAGATTTCTTCACGTTGTTGTTTTATTAGAGTCTACGAGTAATTCAACCTTCTCAGCTTCATATCCACCAAGCGCCTGGCTGACAAAATATTCAATTGTTTATCTTCTAAGGTCCAGAATTAGAGTGCCACTTATTTTCTTCATGCATTCAGGAGCAGATTAAGGTCCCTTAATACAATCCTTGATCCTTTAACTTGAATGTAATCTCCTGCTCTATTGTTTCTATTTTTTGTGACCAACTATCCTTGTTTTTCTTTAAGAATATATATATTTTGAAGATCTTTGAACCAATTCTCTATCATCTATTGCCCCTTCGCCACTGTTCCTTTCCTTTGTTTCAAATATAGTAGCTAACATATAATTTACATCTATGTTCCAAAATTACAGCAAAAACTTTTGAAACTTTCTTGTATAAACAAATCCAAGCCTTTTTTTGTTACTTGGTTTTGTTCCTAGAGGTTTGAAAAACACTCATCCTTAATTTTGTTTTATTTACAGCTACTCTTGTGAAAACTTGTTAGTCATTCCATCTAGCAGCAAGCTATTAAGGAAAAAGGGCAGTACAAGCTTCTTTCATTCTACTCCTTCTCAATAGAGTGGCATGACTTCAAGGAGAGGGCAACTATCATTTTATAATAAGCACCATCTTTTTTTATATATAGCACCATCAAGGATTCATCCATTTCCAATGCTTCTTTTGAAAGAATATCCAGATTTCTCATTGGGATCTCTAAGTACATGTTGAAACTTGTAAGGAAACCTCTTCAAACATACTCTATCAGCTTTGAACCTCTCAAATTTGCATATTAGTTATACCCGTCTGGTGTTGTTTTTAACAGCAACTGCAAAGCACATAAAGATGATTTGCTTTTTTGAGTATTAACTAAAAATTGCTTTCTGTCTGACTAAATGGTTTTGAAAAAAAAAAAATTATTAATATTGCTGCAATAGGAATATGAGAGAGCTCCAAAACTTCTTGTTCTTTCCATATGAAATATCGTTAACTAAGCTAGAAAACTAGAATTGAGTCATCCCTCGTTACAAATGTCATGATCAGGAGTAACAAATAGAATAGAGCTCTAACAACTGCGCTAAAATGATATTAGATTTACATCCTTGCAAATCAAACTCACATCATATTAAGCAGGTATTGATTTATATCTAACGATATTCCTTGCTGAATAGTAAATATCATTGTGCTTATAAAACGACTAAACTACAATATAGCACTTTGAAGGTTCTTCCAAAAAAAAAAATAGCCAATACTGTTTTGAAGAGACATTTTTCAAGCAACTGGCCAGAATAGACTAAAATGTTTGAACCATTATGGTAAAGACACCTGTTACCCAAATTCATATTCCAAAATCCTTCCACATGTAAGAGGGCAATTTTCTATTTGTTTGTTATGGGCTGCACCTATCATTTTTTTTCACAACATTAACCAATTCATACTCTACTAGCGACAAATTATTCTCTTCTTTAACTTTGAAGTTAGCATCTTCAGTAACTTCAACTCTTCCCCACTTGTCCACTGCCAGCCTCATTGAGCCCCTAAACATATCAATTTTTGCATTGCGTGGAATTACAGTGGAGCCAGCCTTCATCAAGTCCACTAAAGGTAACATGGTTTGGGCTTATGCCCAAACATTCCATCTGTTGAAAGAGCCTAATGGGATCCTTGCCAAGGCCATGCATGGCATATCCTACCATCATTGTATTCGAGGATACCATATCTCGCTGATGCATATTGTCAAACAAATTGTGTGCCTTCTCTATCATCCCACATTTAGCATATATGTCTATGAGGGCACTAGCCAAAACAACTGATTGACACCTACTTCTATTAATCTCCTCATGAAGTTCTTCTCCCTACTCTAGGGCAGCTAAGTTGGTGCATGCAGGAAGCACACTATCAAAGGCTTTGGGATCTGGCTTCATGCCTGAAGCTCACATTTCTCGAAAAATCTCCAGAGCTTCCACACTGCGCCCAATATGTGCAAATTCTGCAATCATCGTCGTCCAGGAGGCCACGTCCTTCTCTAGCACTTCCCTAAAGAACCTCAGAGCCTCGTCAACATGCCCATTTTACAAACACCTTGCAATCATAATAGACCACGACATCGTGTTGAGATGTTCCAAAAAAAAAATAAAAAAATAAAAATATAATTTAGAATATGAAAAAGGATTTCTTGTGTAAGTATGGACAGAAGAAATAGTTTAATATAATTATTGATTTGAAGGTATATTTTATTTGCATATAACACATTATATACAAGTATATAGACCTGTATAAATCTTGTTTACTCTGTTTTCAATCATGTCCCATTGATCTTGTTTGGGGAATTAAGAGAACTCCCATTTCAATTTTCACTGGTCATCTTGAATTTTAAATTTGGGTAGATATCTTTTCATTAGGGCATCGTACTAGTAGGCCTGGTTGGTCTTTGGCATAATATTTGCAGCATACCCTACATTTTAACCTTCTTTAGCCTTCTTAAGAGTGGCCTGTGTGAAACTGTTTTGCGGTTATTCATCCTTGATAACGTCTCTACATGATAGTTTACCTATTTAATCTTTTTAATTCTTCATAGGAGTAGTACATGATAAGCTGTGTTTGAGATTGATTTGCATTATATCAAATGTGATTTAACTGTACACATTTTGTGTCAAAGACATTTCTAACTTTATGGACCATATAGTGGATAATTTTCAAATGTATTCACATGCGAATTCATAAGTTAACATAAATTAAATGCGACTTTTACATAATCATACAACGATGCTGATTATCATTAATCTTTGTTAAAAAAAATGGTTCATGAAATTTCAAAAAAAAAAAAAAATCACAATTTGATGGTATCAAATATATCAATAGATAAACATTTGTTATTGCACACAAACATATAATAATATGCTATTAGCTATAACATGAAACCCTTGTTTCTCAAAATAAACCTGATCATGCTAGTAGTTAGGACATCAAACCCCGGTTTCTCAAAAATAAACTTGGTTGTGTCAGTTGTTAGTGCATCAAAACTTGGCATAACTTGAATTGATCTATTGCTTGATTTCTCTATGGACTATCTAGATTGTGGAAGAAAATGCTAGGAATAAGTGCTAATAAGTCTTCGATATCGTGCATATTTTGAACAAATCAAAATGGTGAGGACGCGAAGGAACCAAGGGGTTGGAGAGTCTTCACAAGGACCTCCTTCAAATAACCCATTACCTTCACCAGAATTGACTCTCATCCTATGTTCCCTAGAAGAAATTAATGAAACCTTAAGAGGGCTTCAAACAAATGAAATGGAAGGGGAACACCCTTCATCACGGTTAGGGAACCCCAAGGGATCTAAAGATTATGATAGAAGACCTCCAGTTGAGGACATTACTAGGGAGATCTAGAAGATTAAACTCCCAGAATTTGCTGTAGGTCATGCCAGTGAGCGTGCAGAAGCCTGGTTAGAGGGGATGGAAAGATGTTTCGCACTAAGGGATTACAATTCAAATTCAAAGCCAAAATAGCAATATTCCAACATAGAGATAGTGCTCTAAATTGGTGGGGTAACTTCGAGTGTCAACTACACCTCACTCCAGACACAGTTACTTGGGAATTGTTTGAAGAAGTACCTGCTAGCGTATTATGAAGAACAACAGGTAGGAGCCTTCCATGCCTTGATACAAGGAGGTCATACTGTAGAAGAATATGAAATTCAATTTATGGAATTGGTCAAGTACGTCTCCTACCTGGATACTGACCAGTGCCAAGTGGATCGTTTTATGTATGGATTGAGACCTAAGATTAGGGCAATGGTGCAAATGTGGAAACCATCCCCAGTTGCAGAAGTTGTAGAACAGGCTCATTATGTCGAAGAACACCTAGACTGAAAGGGTGAAGGCAGAGCCATCTTTCCACTCCAAACAGGGTTTATGGGGAAGGCCCCTCGTACCTTCCCAAGGGGAGGAAGTTGGAGGCCACCACCATATGGAAACAGGGTTATACGTAGAACACCAATAGTAGGAATTTCAATGGTTTCTAGTGCAGCTTCACCCATAGTTTCAAGGGTGCGTACAAATCAAAGTCGTAGGTGAGGAACAACAAGTGGGGGCAGGGGTTCCAGGGGAAGAAACTCTTTCCAAAGAACTCCACAACATTCGGTTCAAGGTCCACCACGCATCACTTGTTGGGGATGCGGAGGACCTCATTACCAGCAGGACTGCCTAGAGTTTTGAACTAGTAACAACAAAGGAGAGGGAAAAGAACCAACGGGGAGAGAAAGTAGCCACCACCGAATCTATGCCACAGTTGACAATCAGCAAGTTGAACACCAGTATGCAGTGGTAGAAACCTCAGGTATGATAAACAAAGTAAAAGTTAAAATTTTGTTTGACTCTAGTGCTACAGATAGTTTCATTTCATCAGTTGCATTAGAAAAGTGTGGGTTGGCAGCCTATTAGCACGATGACTTTAAAAAAGTTAAGATGGCTTCTGGAATAAAACAAGTAGTAGGGCCTAGTGTTGACCAATGTCAGGTAAACCTCCGGGTGTGTATGACTAAGTTGAAGGCATACGTCACAGAATTGGGAACATATGATGTTATTGTTGGAATGGACTGGCTAGAAGCTCATTGAGCTTTGGTATATTGTTTCAAGAAGAAGGTGATCTGTTTAGATGATGAAGGTAGGCCAATTGAGATTTGTGGAATCAAGAGGGGAGTGTCCCTACGATTCATATCCATGATGAAGGTAAAACTTTGTCTCAGACAAGGTTGCAAACTGTATTTGGTCAAGACTGTAAGTGAACAGAAGGGACCTTCCCTGGATTAACATCCAGTTTTGGCAGAATTCAAGGATGTTTGAATTGCCTGGATTACCTCCTATAAGAGAGATTGATTTCACCATTGATCTGAAACCAGGTGCAAAACTGATATATAAGACACCCTATAGGATGAAAACTCTAGAGCTTTGTGAGTTACAGATGTAGTTAAAGGAGCTCTTAGACTTGGGATTGATTAGACCTAGTATTTCCCCTTCGGGTGCACCAGTAATTTTTGTAAGAAGAAGGATGGTTCCTTGCAACTATGCATAGATTATAGAGACTTAAACAGAGCCACGATAAAGAATAGGTACCCAATACCTCAAATAGATGATTTATTTGATCAAATGAAGGGGGCAGCAGTCCTCTCAAAAATAGATCTACGATCTGGGTACCACCAATTGAGGATAAAGGAGGAAGACATCTCAAAAACTATATTTCGAACTTGGTTTGGGAACTATGAGTTCGTAGTTGTTCCATTCGGTTAAACCAATGCACCAATAGTATTGATGAGCCTCATGAATGGTGTTCACGAAGTATTTGGACCAATTCATGCAAGTCTTCCTTGATGACATTCTCATATATTCCAAGAATGAAAAGTAGCATGAAAAGCACCTAAGGGTAGTATTGACTTGTTTAAGGGAAAATCAATTGTATGGGAAATTGTCAAAGTGTTCCTTCTTTCAAAAGAAAGTCCATTACCTTGGGCACATCATTTCAGGAGAAGGGATTTCAGTTGACCCGGAAAATGTGAAGGCCATAATGGATTGGCCAGTACCAAAAAATGCCCATGAGGTACGTAGTTTTATGGGGCTCGCTGGGTATTATCGCAGGTTTATGGAAGGGTTTTCAAGGATTGAAAAACCCATCACCACATTACAGCAAAAGGGGGTTAGGTATGAATGGACAAATGAATGTGTCACTGCATTCACAGAGCTGAAGAGGTTACTAACTAGTGCACTGATCCTTCAAGTACCAGACATGAGAAAAGACTTCACTGTTTGCACTGATGCTTTGGCACAGGGATTGGGTGCAGTATTGATGCAAGAAGGTGGAGTAATAACTTACGCTTTTAGAAAATTGAAGAAGAATAGTTATATGCTACCCGCGACTAAGAATTTGCAGCATTGATGTTAGCCGTGAAGCTATGGAGACACTACCTCATTGGGAGAATATTTGAGATAAGAACAGATCATCAAAGCCTAAAGCATCTCTTCACTCAAAGGGATTTGAATGCTAGACAAAGCCAATGGAGTGAATTCATGAGTGAGTGTGATTTTGAAATCTCATACATCAAGGGAAAGGAGAATTTAGTGGTGGATGCACTAAGCAGGAGGCCACGAACTTTCTCCCTAGTATCCTTAAAGGTAAATTTAAGGGAGCGGATATTGGAGAAACTCTTTGAAGATAGTTGGTATTTAAAAGTAATCTCAACTATCCAAAATGGGAAACAGATAGAACCAAAGTTTGAAGGATATGTCCTTGAACCAAATGGGCTATTGAGATTCCAAGGGAGAATGTACATACCTAAGGAAGGGGGTATAAGAGAAACCATCCTCGGAGAGTCTCATAGAGCACTCTATTGTGCACATCCTGGGGTAAAGAAAGTGTATGCAGACACAAGGAAACTCTTCTTTTGGGCAGGCATGAAGCATGACATAGTCTAGTTTCTCGCAAAATGTCTTGAATGTCAGTGAGTGAAGGCTGTTCATCGCCATCCAGCAGGACTCCTACAACCTCATGACATCCCTACATCTAAATGGGAAGTAATTACCATGGATTTTGTGGTGGGTTTGCCACTCACTTCCCAAAGGCACAATGCTATATTTGTTATAGTTGATAAATTGACCAAAAGTGCCCATTTCATCCCAGTAGGGGACACTTACGATGTTATGGATGTGGTACGAGTGTTTGTCAATGAAGTTATCCAACTGCATGGATTGCCCACAAAGATCATTTCTGATAGAGACTCCCGATTTACATCTAGTTTTTGGACAAGTCAACAAAGGTTAAAGGAAGCACAAGATAGATAGAAGAGTTATGTTGATTCACATAGGATTGATCACAGTTATGAAGTAGGGGAAAAAGTTTTTATTCGTAGCCTACCCAACAAAAGCACCATCTGGTTTGGGAAGGGGACGAAATTGTCACCTCGGTTCATAGGGCCTTTTGAGGATCAAAGAGAATATTGGACCAGTTTCCTATCATCTTGTACTGCCACCCCATTTACATAAAACTCATGATGTTTTTCATGTGTCTGTTTTACGACATTATGTTTCTGATGAATCTCACAAACTGGATTGGCAGGACTTGCATGTCTCAGACATGGGAAACATAATGGTAGAACCATTACGCATATTGGACCGTATGGTTTGACAACTCAGACGTCACATGGTGGACCAAGTTAAGGTCTAGTGGGACAAGTATAGCCCAGGATATGCTACCTGGGAGGATGCAGAGGCTATGCGTCATGACTACCCCTCACTTTTTGACTCAGTTGATAAATTTGTTATTGATGATAGAAATGGTTGATATATGGACTACATGTATGACTCACTTAGTGATGGATTATCTAGTGCGTAACTTATCAGAATTATTCATATATAGCTCAAAGTGGATATGATTTATTTAAATGAATGACTTAGTGAGAATTCCTAGATTGACACATGGATACTAGACTTAATAATGTGATGATTATATGTCTTGTTGTTATATAAAAGCATGAATGAGAGCTAACCCGCAGGGGAAAAAGAACTATATGATAGCCAAGAGAGAAGGACGATACATCTGACGAGGAAGGTATAATGTACATTATTTTACTACATTTGGTATCTACTAGATATGCACTCTTATGACACGAGTAAAATGCAAATGGTAGGTGGCAAGACGACTTCACTGGATTATTTGATGACAAGTCCAACCAGCTCTGTAGTGTGGTCTGTATTAGGGTATTGACCCTAGTTCTTTAGGAGGGGTGGAGGCATTTCCCACCGTCTATCCTCCGAAACTTGGAATCGTGGGAGGGCAGTGGTGGACATGCTCCCCTGGACGTGTGATGACGATTTCTAGTTGCCTGCTGGGGAAGTTAGGTCAATGTATTCGACGCTTCCACCATGCTAGTTTTATTAGTGGTTAGTATGGTCGTTGCCACTGATAAAGCAGCAGAGGATGGATAGGGTGGGAATGGAAGTAGGCCAAGGTGGATAGCAGGATATAGATGAATTGGAGACTCTTGATTGGAAGAAATGTCATTGTTGGACTTATCATATTTTATTGCTATAACTCTCTCTGGTTGTTATGCATTCAAACTCCTTGCATCTTTTCATTCTAACTTCAAGACGAATTTTTCTGAAGGAGGGGTATGTGTAATGCCCCACTTAAATCTTATCCTACAATTTTTTTTTTTGTAAGCTGAGGAGAGACCATTCTTTTATATTACTTCGAATTGAAACCACTACATTTCCATGGTGGCCTCAACCTGCCTCGAAGGGAAACCGGGTCTGTTTGCCACCTTAAGTTCTTGACATCCATCCAAAAACCAAAGATCCTGATTCTTCTTGTCCAAGCTAAATATGCTAAAAAGTCATAAAACCTACTACATTTTCTCTTTTTCATTGTAAAATCAAACTAAGTACCGGAACTAGCTTTTAACTTTAACAACAACTATCTTTTAACCTTAACAAAACTGCATCAATCATACCCATGTCCTCAGATGTTTCCCTCGGTTTTCTTATGTCCATCCTCTTCCTTTGTACCCATGTTACTCTTCTCAATTTGCTGCTGAATTTCATCCAGTTTCTTGTCCTGCATCATCATGGTAATCTGAATGTTTTTCAGTTCTCTCCTCAGATTAGGAATTCCTTGAGATAATTTTGCCATTTCTATGGCCACTTGCTCCATGGCTTTTGCCAACAGTCTTTTCATCACCCAATATACATGCAGGGCCTGTTTATACAATGTCATGTGACCTCTTGTATTTCCAGGATCAGGTAGCAGGTATTCCCAATCCTCCATCTCTGATCCTGATTGAGCCTGGGCTGCTTCTTCCTCCAGGTGCTGGATTATTCTCCTGATATCCTTACTTGTATTTTCACAGTAAGCTTGCTCTGCATACTATATCCTCTTCTCCAAAGACTTCAGGTATTTTCTTGTTGTTGACGGCTCTTGTTTCCCCGCTGGTCGACCTCTTCTTCTGCCGCATCGTCCTCGCCCCTTGACTATTCTTCCTCTCCCCCTGTAGCTTCCTCCACGTCCCCATCCCTTCACGCGAGAGGTGCTGCCGAATTCTCCTTCATCCTCTTGCCTCGCATTTCTCCTTTCACCCTGCTCCCCTTCTTCTTGAGTTTCATCTTGTGCTATACCCTCAACCTTCCTGGCCTTCTTTCCTTGCTACTCAGGTCCTTCCGGATCCGAATCAAACATCTCCACGTCATCTTCTGAATCTGACTGGACTGTCTGATATTGTTTCTCACCAACTCCATCCACTGTTTCCTTCCCTTTTCTCCCCAGGCTGCATCAGCCTCTAATCTCATCTTCCGCCTCTGCTCTCATTGTCCTCCTAGTTGTCATTTGCTTTCTCCCTTCGCCTCTATCTGTCGCTTCTCTCTGTCCTCTCTTCTGTCCTGTGGTTCTGTCTGATTCTTCTACCACCCTTCCCCTTATCACGCTCTCTGTTATTTCATTTATCGTTTGCATTACCTCGTTTTGCCTACCTTCTTTATTATAATTCTTCTACGCCTGTTCCTCATTACCCTTCCCCCGATCCTCCTACCACCTGCCGCTCTCATGATAGCGCACCTCTCCTATCCTTCCTTCTGCACCATCGTACCTCCATTCATTTTCATCCGTCTTGCCTCCATCACATCCTTTCTTCATTACTACCTTGCCGTCCTTCCTCGGTATGATATCCTTTCTCCTGCTCATCCTGTTAACCATCATCATTTCCCTTCCCACATTTTCCTTGTCATCGCTCCTATCCTAACTTATTCTGATCGCTCGGAGCGCCGCCATTCTCACCCCGATCGGGGGTCTCTTCGTGTCTAAATTATTGGATTGTGGTTTCATTATGATCTTGATTGATTATGATAGTTAAATCCTCCCACCTCGACTTATTCCTTATTGTTGTCCAGCTGCTGTCAATCTTTTCCATCTGTTCTTTACATCCCCTGTTAGCTAAATAATCAGCCACCTTATTCCCTTTTCGTCTAACATGACTAAAGAACTTGTAGTCTATTCTCCTGAGAATTTTGGCCAGGTCCTGAACGATCCCTGTTGTCCTCCAGCTTCTGGCTACTTGCTCCCATTCTTTTCCGTTGTTGAGTTTTCGTAACATTTCTACTTCTATCTGTGAATCACCCTCTATTTCCAGATTCGTGTACCCGTTTCTTACAGCTATCCTTAATCCTTGATAGACAATCCATAATTATGCTTCATTATTTGTCATTTCATCTCCTCCTTCCACATAAACCCACCTTGTTTGGTTTTTGCAATCTCTAAATATTCCCCCAAAGCCCACGGGCCTTGGGTTCCCTTTTAGGGCCCCGTCAAAATTCAATTTAATGAATTGCAGTCTTGGATACCTGAACTGATCCGGGCTCTGATTCTGGGCTTGTTACTTTTTTCCTTTTTTTGGATACATCATGCCATAATTCATATTTAGTTTCATTAGGATTCTTTCTTCTGCAGGGTTCGCTTTCCAGTCATCCTCCTCCCAGGTCTCTGCCAAGACTGTTTCTCTGATTGCATTTTGAATTCCTTTCCACACCTTTTCTGTAGTATTGATCTTATCCAGGAAGATCCTGCGATTTCTTTCCTTCCACAGATGCCATATTACGAAGCCCATAGCTAAATTCCAAGTCCTCCTTACAACCTTGCAAGAGAATTGTCCCTGACCCCATTGAAATATAGTTTTTTTGATGTCACCGGGGTCTCTGTTGGACTTGCCAAATAGGCTTCTGATCTCTCCGCACTGATGTCGGGCGAAGGAGCAGGAGTTCAAAATGTGTTCCTGGGTCTCTGTCCCCATCCTACAGAGGCTACATCTCGATGGTCCCAAGAATCCTTTTCTCTGAATCTTGTCCCACGTCAGGATCCTTTCTTTTCCGACTAGCCACGCAAATATCGCTATCTTTGGCCACCACTTACTATTCCATATTTATCCCCAATCTATTGCTTCTTCCTCCCTCTCCTGATGGGTTGCTAATAGTAAGCTTCCTTAACTGTGTAGGTCCCTCTTGTAGACTTTCCCCATCGGAGAATGTCCGACCCCTTTCTAGCTTTAATTTTCCTTGATTCCAGTTCTTTATATATTTTCTTTGTTGCTCCTGATCTATATTCTCGTCCCATTCTTCGGGGTTTCTCCACTTTCTCCATATTCCATCTGTCTCACCTTCTATCCAGTAATCTCTTATGAGTTCCCGACCCCCCCTGATGGCTTCTTGATGTATACTCTCAAGGCTATGTATACTAACCATTTTGTTTCTTTGCTGCCATCCCTCTTCCCAAAATCTGGCTATTCCTCCTCCTCTTATTTCCCAGAAGGCGTAGTTGTTTACAATGTTTCTATTCTGACTTGCCAATTCCCAGATTGTAGAACCTTTTGGGGTTTCTTCTAGTCTCAGGATACCCTCTGAAGTTGTGGGCATACTATATTTTTGAGTCCAAACTTTCTTCCACAAATCGCTTCCTCCTCTCATCCACCTCCACCACAGCTTCGCCCCTAACACCTTGTTCAAAATCTCAGGGTGCCTAAGTCCCAAACCTCCTTCTTCCTTTCTTTTTGTCAAGTTTTTCCAAGAAACCAGAGCCCATTTCGTCTGCTATTTTGGTCTGCCCCAAATAAATTTGCCAAAGATTTCCTTCATTTTATTGTATACCCCTTTGGGAGCAGCCATGATAGATAGAGGATAAATTGAGATAGCTTGAAGAACTGATTTCAGTAGTACCAACCTACCAGCTATGTTTAGCGCCCTAAAGGAACAACTTGCCAGTCTATTCTTGACCTTTTCTAGGATTTACTACCAGTTCACCAGTCTTGTGGGGTTTATGTCTAGTTGGCTTCCCAAGTACTTTGTAGGAAGTTCCCCCTTTCTGAATCCTAGTATCCTGATTAAATGAGTTTTAATTATGTCCGGAGTGTTGAAGATGAAAGTGCATGATTTTTCTTTCTTTATTTCCATACCTGATGCTTCCATAAATAAGTCCAGGATTCTTTTAATCCCCCTACCTTCCTTTATTGAGACTTCACAGAAGAGCATAATGTCGTCCACAAACTGTTGATGGGTGATGGGTAAATTGTCTCCCCATAACCCTAATCCTTTAATTTTCTTTTCTCTTAGAGCTTTTTTAAAGTACCTTCCCAAATTCTCTGCTGCCAGTATAAATAAGAAGGGGGATAAAGGATCCCCTTGTCAAATTCCTCTAGTGGCTTTGAAAGTAGGAGAGGGCATCCCATTTAACAAGATGGAGAAAATAGGTGTTGATATCATGTCCTGAACCCAGTCTGTCCAACTCCTACTAAATCCGAAGGCTGTGAGAATTACCTTGAGGTAATTCCAGTTTAAGCGGTCGTAAGCCTTTGACAAATCCAACTTAATCATCATTCCTCTCTAATTTCTCTATTTTAGAGAATGGATTGTTTCCTGAGTTACTACAAGTCCATCAAGAATTTGCCTTCCCTTCACAAAACCGGTTTGCTCCGGTGATATTATGTTGGGGAGGATGGGTTTTAATCTTTTAGCTATCAGAGTTGCAATTATTTTATATATGACATTACACAGAGCAATTGGTCGGAAACCATGGGCAGTTTCCGAATTGGCATTTTTAGGAATCAAAGTAAGGAAAGTAGAGTTGAGGCCTGGCCATACCTTTTGTTTTATGCGAGATTCCTCTACTACCTCCAGGATTTCTTGGCCGAGGAAATGCCAGCTTGCTTGATAAAACTCCACTGTATATTCGTCCGGTCCTGGCACTTTGTTTTTCTTCATACTCTTCACAGTTTCCTCCACTTCCTCTAAAGTGGCTGCCCTCATTAATGCCATATTTTGTTCTTCTGTTACTAGTCTAGGAATCTCCTTACCAATGACGTCTATAGCCACTTCCCTGTCTACTTGTGGTTCTGTTAAAATGTCCCTATGATGTCCCACCAGAGTCTGCTCAATTCCTTCGTGATCTATTATCCTTTCTCCTTCTTCATTTTTGATAGAGAAAATCCTATTCCTTTGCCTATGCTGAATCATGGCTTGGTGAAAGAACTTGGTGTTTCTTTCCCCTTCACGTAACCAATTTGTCTTGGATTTTTGTCGCCAAAGGATTTCCTCCTATTTCCTCCGCTCTTCTAGTTGGCTTAGTATAATTCCTTCTTTTTTGCTTCCTTCCTCATTTCTTCCTTCTGTTATAGTTTGCTATTGGATCTCTTCCATTTCTTTTTCTAGCTTTTGTTTTTCCATCATTATGTTTCCGAACTCTTCCTTGTTCCATTTTTTTATTTTCCATTTAAGTTCTTTGAGTTTTAATTGAAAGGTATGCATCTTCCCTTTTCCTTTTTGAGTGCTCTGATTCCACCATTCCTCTATCTTAGATAAGAACTCCTTATTCCTGAGCCAGAAAGGCTCGAACCTGAATGGCCTTTTGTGGGAGTGTTTCTTAATGTCAATTTCCAGCCTGATCAGCCAATAATAAGAACCCATCACCGACATGATCTTAGCTTCAACAAAAACATCTTGGTTCATTATCTGTTCTGCAATAAGGAATCGGTCTAGTCTAGAAGCTATTTGATTTTTCCCTCCTCTTCGGTTATTCCAGGTATGGATGCCATTAATTGTTGGGATGTCTATCAACCTTTGTTCTGTAATCATCTCATCGAACTCTTCCATGTTTTGGTCCGACCTTCTTATACCTCCCCTCTTCTCCTCTATTGTTCTTATCATGTTAAATTCGCCCCCTACTATCCAAGGAATTCCAGGAAAGATCCTTCTTATGGCCTGCAAAGTTTTAGGGAAGTTTCTCCAGTCTCTTGGAATGTGTGGTCCATAGACCCCCGAGATGAGAATCCACTCCTCTGATCCTATCAATCTGAATAAACCTGTGAGGATTCCGGGAAAGCTTATCTAGTTTTCAAACATTACTTCTTCAGGGTTCCAAAGAATATCCAAACCCCCTGTTGTGCCATTTGCATCATGACCCATCACCTCATATTGAAGTTTTTGCTTCTTAACCATCCCTTCTAATTGTTGGGAATTGATTTTCGTCTCTTGAATTATCATTATGCTTGGCTTATCTTTCTTTAGCCTTTCCTTTAGGTACCTCTGCTTTCCTTTGCTATTGAGACCCCTAATGTTCCTGCTTGTGACTATCATCTTATAACTTTTTGCATGGTTGATGAAATACCTCTGAAAGAGGTATAACCCTGCCTGAATTTACCAAAATCTCTCCCACCGCTTGTATGGTTTTGTTCATTGTCTGTCTCCCCCACTTCCTGCCTCCTTTGACAGTATTGTCCATTCCCAGACTTTGGGGTCCCTGATTTCCTATATGATCTGTCTGATTTTCTGAAGTGATTCCTTTCTTCTCCTTCTATTTCTGGAATGTTTCTTTATACAGTTGCTTTTGAGTTTCCGGAATGAACCTTTCGTCAAGGTTTTTCCAGTCCTGTAGTAGTCTTTTCATGATTCTTTCCTCCTCATTCCCGTTATCCCTTTGTGTTTCTGCCTCCCCCTGGGTTTGTTCAATTGTCACCTCCATACTCTCCCCGGTTCCTTCTCTAACCTTACTATTCTGGATTAGGTCCTTAGTAATTTCCATAGGTTCCTCCGTGGTTTCTTCTTTTCCAGATTCCTCTTCTTCCTTCTGTAAAACCTGAAATTTGTTTTGACATTCTGCTGATACTAATTTTACAGATTTTTGCAGCCTTGCTACATCCTTTCCTGACCTCTTTCTTCTCTGGACTTCCTGGAAGCCTGTTTCTCCTTCATTCCTTCCTTCTGACCCCCTTTGCTCCTCTTCATGCTTTCTTGTGGTTTCCTCTTCTTTGTTTAGTGGGAATTGTTTGAAGAGGTGTCCATATTCATGGCATCTCCTGCATCTAAAGGGTATATGTTCGTAGTGCAATGGTTGTTTCCAAAGTTCATCATGATACTCAAGCTCTATGCATTCCGGCAGTGGCTCTGCTATATTCATATAGACGCATATCCTTGCATAGGATGTATACTTCCCTCTTTTTGTTGACTCTGCAACTTTAACAAAAGTCCCAACCGTATTGCCGATACCTTCTAGGATATCAGGGTCCCAGAACTCCGTTGGCAATCCGAATAATCTTACCCAAATGGGTGCTACTAGCATTTTTTCATGGTCTGGGTTGTATCTGTCTTCCTAGTGCCTCATGAATAATCTAGCATTATTCATAAAATATGGTCCACCTTCAAAGGTTCTTTCCTTATCTTCCAGATTTGCAAATATCACTGTAAAAACACCTTTTGCCCCTAGCTTTAGATCTATGTGCCCTTTCGGCTTCCATCGCTATTGTATCCATTTAGCTAGGTCTCTTTCTGTCGGCCAAAAACCTACAAACTTGCATATCAAGGCGTGATCTCTCATGTAACTTTTGTAGTCTTCAAGTTTATTATTGGGGATTACATACCTTAGTTTTTTCTAGGCTCTGTGAAGGCACCTACCTCCAAGCTTGGTTTGCCATCGGTTTCCTAGTATTGGCGCATCATCGCTTTTCTCCTCCAGATCTTTCTGCATCCCGTGTCTGCTTGATTCCCCTGCCACTATATTTCTGTAGGAGGGGATCTCTCCCCTCCCCATCACCCCTTCCATGATAATCTTCAGTCTTGTCTCGGATTTTTATTCCACCTCTAGTTATTTCCAGCGTTGTTTTTTCCTTTGCTACCCTGATAATCTCCCTTCAGCCTTTGTCGCCGTCTCTGATCCGCTTCTCGCACAGTCTCTGAAAACCCTAGGTTTTCCAAACCCTCACTCGACCTTCCTCGCTCCGCTCCATCCTCCAAAACAATCCTCTCTTCACTGATCTAATTCCTTATCCTACAAATTTTGATAATGTGTACATTATCTGAAAATATTGAGAAATATTGGTCTAATATAAGATTTATGATTTCCATTGTTCAAATTCCCCACTTACCTTCTCAAATTGAATATTAGGTAGGATATGGTCTCCTTCCATTATTTCAAAATATATTTATTTATCTCACATTCCCCAATGTACCCTTACATTTACTTGGGAGAATACATAGTCCTCTCCATCTCATTATCAATATATATATTCATTTCACATTACCCAATGTACCCTCACATTTACTTCGGAGAAGACATAGTCCTCTCCATCTCATTGTCAATATATATATATTCATTTCACATTACCCAATGTACCCTCACATTTACTAAGGAGAATACATGGTCCTCTCCATGTAATTACATCTCACATTCCCCAATGTACCCTCACATTTACTTGGGAGAAGACATAGTCCTCTCGATTTAACTATCAATATATATATTCACCTGACATTCCCAAATGTACTTTTCAGATTTACTTGGGAGCAGACATGGTCCTTTCCCATTAAATTCCCAATTTTATATTCATGTCACGTTTCCAAATGTACTCCCAGCTTACTTGGGAGAAGAGAAGTCAACTATAAGAATGGATGAGAAGTTAATAACATTAATGAGAGGTGGTTGAGATGGAGAAGGGAAGGAGGGTATAAAAAGGGAAGGGGGAAGGGAGAAAAGGGGAGGTTGGGTCTTGCTTATGATTATGGGGGTTGGTTGTGATTGTTTGGGCTTGTTGTGTTTTCGGAGACCTTAGGAACCTGTGGAGGTTTTTTTGGGTTGTTGAGAGGAGGGAAGTATTGTTATCTTGGTTTGGATCTTTCATTTGGACATACACACTACATCTGGTTGGACTTGGGCTTAGAGAGCTAGGGAACCTATGGATGTTTCCTCGGCTAGGGATTATTTTCTAGTTGTCTAGGAGGTAAATCTGGTTGGGTCCATAAAGAGGAGTTTTCAGCAGGAGCAGAAGGATAGAGGTATCTCCATCAGCCACCGGTACAGGTATTCCTCCATAGACTACTCTTGTAAAGTTAATTACAATGAAATATTCACCTTCATTTATGTTGATTATAATGTAAATGTTAAAATTTTATTTGTTTAAAAGCCGTGTAAGTAGGTAAGTTAAAGCCTCTTATCGCATTTAATTTTAGAAGAAATTAGATCTATTAGCAGACCCTAGGGAGGTCCCTTACAAAAATTTTATGGGTTGTTGTTGCTATTGAGGAGTCTAAGGATCTAACTCATCTTTATTGAATGAGCTAACAAGGTCTCTTCAATCTCATGAGCAAAGAATCAATAGATCTTCTCAGAAATCCATTGAGAAATCTTTTCAAGCAAGAGGAAATGTTTCCAAAGACAAAAGTGGTTCGTCCCATGAGGAAAGCTAGAACACTTTTGCAAGAGGAAGATGAAGGGGACAAACATACAGAGGAGGCAGAGGGAGAGGAATATTTTTTCCTGGAAACAACAAAGGAAGAGGTAATAATGATAGCGATGGAGGTAAAATATTTAATAAATCCCAAGTTCACTATTTTTATTATAAAATATTTGGCCATTATGAATAGAATTGTTGGAAAAAACAAAAACAACAAGCTCATTTTTCTGAACAAAAAGAAGAGATTGGGAATTTATTCTTTTCTTGTGATTCAACTAATAATGTTTTGAAGGAGGTGTGGCTTATGGATAGTAGTTGCAGTAAACAAATGATAGGAACACAGATGGCTTTGTGCAGATAGATGGATTTACAAAATGTGATGTACTGTTGGGAGATGACAAGCAAGTTGAAGCTAAAGGTAAGGGAACAATTGTTGTGACAACAAAAAAAGTAAAACCAAAGCAAATTAATGATGTTTTATATGTTCCTAATCTACCACATAATTTGTTGAGTGTGGGGTATCTCCTTGAAAAGGGATATTTAATTGTTTTCAAGAACAAGAAAATCATAATCTATGATAAATATGATCATAGTAAATTATTTCTAAGATTAATATGCTACAAAATATAATTTTATCTTCCAATCTCACTTCTAAAGAGAGAACAACATTGAATGTTGTTTATGATGATAGTTCCTTGCTATGGCACATCATGTATGGACACTTGAATATGAAAGGCTTGAAATTGTTATATAACAAGCAAATGGTTAAAGGGTTACCACTTATTAGTTCTATTGATAAAGTCTATGAAGGGTCTATTCTTGGTATGCAACACGGATATTCATTTCCAATAGGAGAATCATGGAGAGCAAGTAAACCATTGGATCTAGTGCATGTAGATATCTGTGGTCCTCTGCAAACTTTGTGTCTCAAAAAAAATAAAAAATTGATTATTTTTGAGGATGATTTTAGTAGAAGAACATGGGTATATTTTGCTAAAGAAAAATCTGATGCATTTTTCATATTTCAACAATTTAAAGCTCTTGTGGAAAAGAAAAGTGGTTATTCTCTAAAAGAGTTATGCACAAATAGAGGGGGAGAATTCACTTCTAATAAGTTTGATTCTTATTGTAAAATTAATGACATTCAAAGACAACTGGCAACTAGTTATACACCCCAACAGCATGGCATTGTTGAATGTAAGAATAGAGCAATGTTGAGATGTATAGGAGCATGATGAAAGGTAAAAACCTTCCAAATATTTTGTGGGCTGAAGTTGCAGCTACATCTATTTATTTACTTAATAGATGCCCAACAAGGAGTGTGAAAAATATTACCCCTTAGGAAGCATTTTTTGGAAGAAAACCCAATATTTCTCATTTAAGAGTCTTTGGTTGCATTGCTTATGCTCATGTTCCCACTGAAAAGAGAAGAAAGCTTGATGATAAAAGTGTGAAATTCATTTTATTGTATATTGTGAGGAAACCAAAGGTTATCGATTGTACAATCCACAAACTGAAAAACTAATGATTAGTTGTGATGTGTTCTTTGATGAGGAAGAAGAATGACAGTGGAATCAGGATGTGAAACAACAAAATCCAAGTATTATTGTACAAGAATATGAATCTTTTGTTTCTACAAATACATCCAGTAATCAAAATACTTCACATCCCATATCCACTTCATCATCTTCTACAACTTCAAGTCCTGTATCAAGTCCAAGTCCTCCCTCAAAAAAGACAAAATCTTTAAATGAAATTTATGGTTATACTAATTTTCCTTTGATGTCTCAGATTGAAGCATAGCCAAGATCTTATGAATATGTACTAAAAGAGATAGTTTGATGCAAATCAATGAATGAAGAGATGACAACAATTAAAAATAATGAAACATGGGAGCTAGTGGATCCTCCTACTCAAAAAGAAGTCATTGGGGTAAAATAGTTGTATAAAACTAGGTATGCAGTTGATGGATGAATAAAAAGGAATAAAGAAAGGTTAGTAGAAAAGGGATATGTGCCACAACCAGGTATTGACTACAATGAAAGATATCCTCCTGATGCAATATTTGGCAGAATCAAAACTGTTTTTGCATTTGCAACACAATATAGATGGTTAGTTTATAAATTTGATGTTAAATCAACCTTTCTAAATCATGACTTGAAAGAAGATGTAAATGTTCAACAACCCCAAGGATATGATGAAGCGGGAAAAGAACACAAAGTCTACAAATTGGAAAATGCCCTTTATGCGCTTAAACAAGCTGCAACAACATGGTATAGTAGAATTGACACTTATCTTTTGAAAAAGGTGCATAATAGATGTGAAAATGAATGCACATTATATATCAAATGAAATGGCAGTGATATAATAATTGTTTTCTTATATGTATATGACTTGATATACACATCTTTGAGTGGTTTGTTAGTGAAAGAGTTCAGACAGGCTATGATGATTGAATTTGAAATGAATGATTTGGGTTTTCTGCATCATTTTCTTGGAATAGAAGTGACACAAATGAATGGTGGAATTTTTATTTCACAAGAAAAATATCTTTCAAATCTTCTTCACAAATGGAAAATGGGAAATTGTAAACCCATGAGCACACCCATGAATACAAATGATTTATTTTTTTGTAGAAGATGGAGCTAAAAAGGTAGATTATCAATACTATAGGAGTCTTGTAGGAAGCGTTTTGTATCTTACTACCACTAGGCCTGATATTATACATGCAGTAGGTTTGATTTCCAGATTCATGAAAGGTCCAAGTAAGATTCCTTTTGGAGTAGAAAAATGAATTTTGAGGTATCTTTGTAGAACAAGAAATTATTGAATTTGGTATAGTTCATCAAATAAATTTGGGTTGGCTGGTTATACATATAGTGATTGCGTTGGATCTCTTGATGATAGAAAAAGTAATTTAGGTTATGTCTTCATCCTTGGATCAGGTGCAGTATTATGGTGTTCAAAAAAGAAACCAACCATTTCATTGTCTTCTATATAAGCAGAGTATATTGCAACAACAACGACAAGATGTGAATAAATTTGGTTGAAGAAAGTATTGTTCGATCTAAAACAAGAAAAAAAATATCCCAACAACTATTTACTATGATAACTTTTCTACCATTGCCATAAATAAAAATCCAATGTTTCATAATCACACCAAACACATTGATATCAAATATCATTTCATAAGAGACTATTTGGCAAAAGGAGAAACTGAAATAAAGTTGTGTACAAAAAATGATCAACTTGTAGATATATTTACCAAAGCACTACCAAAAGGAGAGTTTCAATACATGAGGGATATTCTTGGAATCACCTCACTAAGAATTAATGGGGAGTGTTGAGGATAATGCTTAACTATGTTATGTAATTACTAACAAATTAGCTAGCAAATTTTGTGTTCTATGTTATTAGAATTATGGAAGAAAATTAATAGATGTAGTAAGTTATTATTCAACAAATTATTAGGGGCAGTAGATTAGTGAGAACATAGATAATCCAATTAGAAATATGTTGGCTATATAATAATGTATTCATTTATCCTATGGCGATATGAGATTCCAATGAGATTTCATCTCATGGATTGAGAATCAGGCTTCTCTTGTTTTTGTTCACTATTTTTAAATGTCTTCATATGTATGCTCTTGATAGATTTAACAAATCCCTCAAGGAATACATCAACATATTCATGAACGTATTTAACATCTATATGAAGTATAGCAATAGGTAAATGTGACTTGCATTAGAAAAATAGAGGCTAAGTGATTAGAGAGCTCCAATACGCACAATGTAGGACGTGTAAACCTTGTTAGAGATAATTATTTCACACCATCTGTTAACACCTAGGTTGTTCCCTATGACTCCCAAGGGAATACGGCCAGGGTAACCACTAACCAATCTTTGGACTACAGCTTCTAGCCCAGCTGTAATCAGAGAGGGCTCTCTCTGTAAGGTTTGTCTCTGTTTTTATAAAGTTTTTAGGCTAGTTATGAGGTAAAGGTTTGTTTATTTTTGTTTGGTTGGGAGGATGATTTCTGATAGTCTTGAAATGTTCTCTGCAGGTAAATTAATCCATTGGGCAATGGAGTCTGTAGCTATTGGTTCCATGAGATCCTGGTTTAGTGCAGCTGGAATTACAGGGCCTTTATATATTTCATAAAACAAAATTGTAAATTGTGATGGTGAAGTGTGAATCAACCAGTGAAGAGCAGTTAAGAATTCTTCACTAGGCTGGGATGTGAGAAAGGGGCCTATTCCTCAAGAGCAATACTTGAATTCCTGAAACAATAGATCACTGTGCTGATATAGTGTGAAAGGTAGCAATTAAGAATTACACTTTCATTACCATAACTGAAGAAAACATTTATAATAGCCTAGATTGAGTTCAAGGTAATCTATGATTAAATCCTGAGACTATTCTTTTTACTTCCTATTAGATATTTGAAACATGGAAAACGTGAAAGATATATGAAAGATAACGAACATATAACAAAGAGTAACAAGAAAACTTATTGAGCCATGAGATACGCAGGAATCCTGCAACATTCAGCCATACACCAGCAAGACATCAAGAGACACAAAGCTTTGGAAATTCCATCATACTTTGTATTAATTCTCTGAAGATTTACAGTAGAAGCGGAGCAGAATAGATATCAAAAGATCTCTTACATCCAATGTCCAACCCCTACTAACAAGTGCGAGGGGGAATATATAGAAGTCTATTACAAAATATCTCAGGCATTGAGTCATCTGAGAGGGAAAATATCTTCTTTAACTCCTACAGGGATTGCAGATGAGAAGTTATTACAATCTTTAATGCACTTTAAAGGCTCTTAACTCCTTGTCAGAGCAATTTTGACCTTTGGAGCTCACGGAGTCGGTTGAGCGCTTTGGAGTAACTGCTGAATGACGTGTCCGTGCAGCTGTATCTTCCTGTAGCTTCTTGGCCCTGTCACCTGTGACTGCTGATGTTGCTGTGGTGGCCAAATACCTGTGCTGAGTTGGCTCAGCCTCTTTCTGCATACCTGTTGATGTGTCTTTATTTTCCTGTGTATAAAAATTTAAATAATTTTCAAAAAAGCAAAATCACAATTACTGACTTTGATTTAACAGTAACCGTATCAACTCTTCCCACACATCTGGTGCAGGCAACTGATGTTTCAAAATTGACCCCATGGTCTCATCAGCCTTTGTATATTTGTAAAAATGAGGAGGCTCATCAAACAAATGTGTGATGTCATTCATAATAAAAAATAAATTTTCTACCCTATTGAAGAGGATCTGCCCTATTATTGGCCCTGTCTCTGTTGATGAACTGGCTGCCTCTGAGATCTGATTTTGTGCAAAAGTGTTTACGCTCTTGGCATATTTCTCATGTGAGAGCAATTTTCCTGATGGCTCTAGCAGACTAGGCAGACCTCTGTTTTGCAATGCCAGAAACCTGTTTTGAAACTTGTTGACATCTGCTTGCATGTCCTGGACTCTTCGCTCCAGGGTCTGGACTAGGCTTCTCAATGTCAGGACCCTTTTGATTAGTGAGATGGTTTCTGTCCTGTTTCCAATTCCCATTTTTATGAGCTGGGAACTTGTTCTATAGTTCAGCACATTAATCATTTTATTGGCAATCTCAGGCATACTGCCTAGAGATGCCCTTGCCCGTTGTATCTCCTTACATGCTCTTCCAACGAGCGTTATTTGCTCATGGATGGCCTCAATATACTCCCACTGATCTGTAATACACTGGCCAATATGGCCCCATATGACCCTTTTAAGCTCAGATGTGACTTTGTCTAATGTTAGCTCTTTTTCTAGATCAGCTATCTTTTTCTTTAGGGCCTTTACCTCCCTCTCTCTCTCGGCCACATTCTATTTGGACTTGTCATATTTTTCATTTACTTTTGCCAGAGTTTCCTTGGCTTGATTCAGCTCAGACATCTAGGACTCCAAAATTTGAATTTCATTCCTCAGCTTTTGCATATCAAGGCTTCCAGCCTGCTCTGTTGTTGGTGCTGAGGTAGTTGGTGCTGAGGTGGTTGGGGCTGCCTGTTGTACCTGTTGGGTGGGAGGAACAGTGCCTTGAGGGATTTCCTCAAGATTTATTGTTTTTGGAGGTGGCTGTGAGGTTTTACCTGCCTCCTTCTGCTGTAATGTTGCCTCTAATGTGGCCTCTGATTCCTGCAGCTTTTCCTGAGTTTGGAGGAGCTCTTTGTATAATGTCATTAATAGAGCAGTGCATCCTTTTCCTGCCTTTGCTGGGCAACCTCTTCTGTTTGTGGGTGAAGATTTGGTGGGATTTTTAGCATCTTTTTCAATGCTGCTATATCAGCATCCCTTAGCTTCAGGATTTCTTGGACAGCCTTCACATATTTAGGATTATGCCCAAGCTCTATTATAATTTTTTTTAGAGCTTTGATCCTATTGTCCTTGGCTTGAGAGGAAGCTCTTTCCAGCTCAAGCTATGCAGCAGTGTTATTCAGGCTATTCTACAGCCTGTAGTTGACCAGGGTCTTGTCAGCCAATGTGGCATAGACCATCTCACCCGTCTGTTTATGCAGCTCTATTTCATCCATTGGGTGGATGTCTTTTGATAGGACCTCCAGGTTGGTCCTAATGTAATCTGCAGCTGATTGTGGTTGCTGCACTGTTGGTGTAAAGTGGCTCATGATCATTTTCCCCTCATGTGCATCAAATGCAGAAATGAGCCTTTGTTGGTTTGTAGGAGCCATGTTCAGCAAGTGATTGTAGAGTTGCAGCTTTATTGGTTCACTTCTTCTCTTGATATCTTTGAACTGCTGCTTAATGCTTGTTTCTCCTCCCTCCCTTTGTCCTAAGGAGCTCACTTCTCCTAATGCTACCCTGTCTTGCTCCTGTTGGAAGGAGCTGGCTAAGGCTTCCATGCTGGGCAGTTCTTCATCAGAGAAGGGATTCAGTCTTTGCCTCTTGTCTGGTGATGTAGTAAGGGGAGTTTCCCTTTCTCTTTTTCTGTTTACGTCCTCCCTTTGAGGGGTTTGGAGGATGGAGGAATCAACCCTTGAATCCTGCCTTGGAGGTGCCATCGGTGTTGTCTGCTGCTGGGTGGCCATTGGGGCCTCTGCTGATTGCTCCCCCTGCACCTGTTGGTCCTTTTGTTGTTGTTCCTGTTGGGGTGGCTCCACTTGACTCTGTTGTGCTTGTGGCCCTTCCATATCTTTCTCCTTGCCCTTGCTCTGAGCCTGGCCTGTGGTTTGTTTTGCCTCTTGAGGTGCTGCAGATGATGAGGCCACTTCTCTTGTTTGAGGCTTTGGTAGAGTCAGTACCTGTGAAGGAGATTCTAAGTCAGCCATTTTTAATAAATGCCTTCTGGCCCTATCAATTAATTCTTCCTGAGTAATTGGTTCTTCCAGTGTGTTCCTTATCCATTTTGGTTGATTGGCATGTCTTTCAATGTAGGGCATGCTCACATGTTCATAGCTGGAGAGCTTGTATTTCTGCCTTCTTAAGGATATGGACATGTTAGGGTCATAAGGCTTCCAAAGGAAGCTTTGTTTTAGGCCAAGGCCTTCTAGTTTCCTGTCAGCTTCTTTCCACCCTTCCCTTTTGCTTAAGACAAGGTGGCCCAATTGATTTCTTACTTTTAGCTGTGCCTTCTTGCCCTTGCCTGCAAAATGCACCATATCAGCATTGCCAAATTGCCTGAAATATTCTAAGGCAAACAGTCTCATAAGCACATACTTGGGCAATCTGTATGGGCGTAACTCACACCCATATATTCTGATTACAGTATAGTGTTGGTAAAAGTACCAATCCCCTATGTTGTATGCCTTGGACAGCTTCAGAATCCTCTGCATCTCATCAGTCAGTCTTGGAGGAGGTGAGGTTAAGAATAAAGACATGGCTGGATGGATGAAGAGGTCTATGAACTCATAGTATGTATATGGAGAGTATGTGCTGAGGTGAAACACCGAGGTCCAGTACACCACTGACCTTGGATTGCCTGCTGCATTAGTTCTCTTAATCTCAAAGGAGAACTTCTCATGTTGGTAATACAGGATTAGGTGATAAATGTAGGAGGTGTATCTAAACACCTTCTCTCTGGACAAGTTCAAGAACTGCTCATGCATCTTATCTGAAATGTATGTAGCATAGTCATAACAGATTGGAGTCTTGCCAGGGGAAAATATTGTCATCATTACTAGTACAGTTTCCTCAATAAATTCAAGTGACTTGTAGCCCAAAACTGAACTAATCATGTATGCAAGATCTACACCCAGTTGATTGAGGTAGCCATCAAAAATGGGAGGGTGCAGCACTGTGTCAGAGTTTGTAATGAACAATTGATTGAGCTTCAGGATTTGTGCATCTGTTAGTATCTTGGCTCCTTGGTTGATCAAGTCCATTAGGGACAAGGGGACCAATTTCTTCTGGGTCTTGAACTGCAACATTTCTCTGATGGCCTCAGGGGTCATGTAGAATACCACTGCACTTGTAGGGTCAAGCACAACCCTCTGCATGGGGTCATAGCAGACAGCACATAGATGAATCAGGTCAGGGAACTGGTTGACCTGAGGGAGCTTGAATATTGGGAGGAAGGAATCCCAAATGCCTAGAATGTCTGTCCCATCCTTATGTCTGGCTTTAAGCTCATTTAATAGATGAAGGTGGAACTTGCATTTCGATGAGGAGTCCTCTGAGATTTGGTAGTCTAGGTTTGCCAAATCCTGCCACTCCAGCTCTCTCTGGGGGGCATTTAGGGGAGCAACATTGAGGGCTACTGGTGCCACTGGAGTCTCCATGGTTGTTTGGATACTGACTGGTAAGTAAATTGCTGTTTCTTGGGCCGGAAGAGCACTGTCTGAGCGAAAAGGCAAACCGAAAATGCAAGGTAATAGGGTAAGTCCACAGCAGTTGAAATATTGTTTTGGTTCCTTGAGAAGGTAAGTGTAGTGTCTAACAGATCTTTCCTGGTGATTGACTGCAGGTTATGGGTTCTAGTTCACGACTGCGCGAACAAAGAACGCGGGTTTTTCACTGAAATTGCAGTTTGAATGGCTCGGCTAGTGAAATTCGACCATCAGTTTTCCAAGAGGGAGCTGGGTGTAAGTAGTTTTCCAGTGAATTTAGGCGTTTTCTGTACTTTAACATAATTTTTAGCATTTACAGAGAAAACCAGGTTTGAGAGAGGTTTTCACGGACAAATACCTGGCAGAAGGATTGCTTGGGTCAGAACAGTAGGTGGGTACGCGCGCTGAAGCTCTCCGGTCGGTTTTGAGCAGGTTGGTGAGTTCTTCTTCGTAAAACGCATGCAGAGAGTGCAGAAGTGTTTTTTCCAAAAAGTGCAAAAAACGCGTAATTTTGACAAAATATGGCTTTTTCGGCTTATTGGCGCCCTTTTTTAAATGACGTCAGCAAGTGGGTCCAGGTTGGATGACGTCAGCATGACGTCATCAGGTGACGTGGTGGCCAAAGACCGGTCCACGGGGGCGGTGAGGTGGTGAACAGGTGGACCAGTGGTGGGCGAGGCGCGTGGTCGTGGCGTTGACACAGGAGGTACGAGGGCGCTGACAGAGGTGGACAGGTGGCGCAATATCGGGCTACCTCTTATACGGCGGGGAATCTGTCAGAGGGGGCTTCGATGGATTTTGGGGGCGACGCGTGGACCCGCATGACATCAGCATCTGACAGATATCGGCCGATATCTGTCGAACGTCGGGGCCCCTCCGAAATTCACGACGACCATCGATTTGAAAGAGCTCGATCGGATGGCTATCGGGTCAGCAACCTGCACGGGTGATACGGTCATCGGGCGGGTATTTAAATATAATTTTTCTTGGAATCTGCGCCCGGCGGGACCCTTTGCATTATTGATAAATTTCATGGTTTGCCATGCATTTCTTTGTTAAATTATGCATATTCAATGACTTTAGGAAAAGGCGGAAAGCATGGTTTTTAATGAAATTTTCACAAAATCGCGAATTGGTTCAAAACTTAGGCAAAGAGGGTTTTTATAAGGTTTTTCGCATAAACGCGGAAATTGGTCCCATAGTTAGGATAAAGCGGATTAAGTGGGTTTTTGCATATTTTTGCTTTTGAGTGGGTATAAGGGTGAAAGAAGGGTTTTTTTCAAGGGTTTTTTAGGCAAAAATGGAGAGTTGGCTAGGTAGATGAGTTGTGATGGAGATAAGAGGTTAGGCTTGGGTTCTTGAGCTTAACCAGGTGTTAACTCAATTCCCTAGTAATGAACCATAGGGCTATAATGCCAAGGAGGGGGTATTTATACAATTCTTAGGATTTATACACCATGGTGTTATAATAGTAGGGAAAGGGTGACATAGGGAGTTAAATAATACAAGTTAGAGGTCAATATGGAGGGAGAAGGTGAATGAGAGTGGTATCACTAAGTTTTCTTGGGAAGAACTTAGTTTAAAGAGTAGATCAAAATGAAAAGAACTTTACACAAGAAATGTGGCTTCTAAAGGCCATAAGAACCAACATAAAACCTTGAATCTCTCTTATAAACACATCTTGTGAATGGATGTTAGTAATGAGTGGTAAACAAAGGGAAAAAAAGGGGAAGTTAGATATGCTCCATTGTGTTGTTTTCCTTGTATTTGGTTAGCAAAATTCAGCTTGGAAGGAACACCACTTCTGCAACCCCATCTACCTACCCAACTATTTTGCCTAACATTTTTTGTTTCTTCTTGGAGGGTGCATTTGGACTTACAGACCCTTTATGTGCCTTTTCTTTTCCCTTGGCTTTTTGCTTTGATTTCCTATCTAGCACTACCCTTATTTCTTCCAAGGCCCCAGATTAAGCAGTTGGGAACCTTAGTTTCTCTGCCTAACTACTGATCTGCCAAGATTTAACAATTTGGACAGATTTCTTTCTCTTTTCTACAACAAAAATTGAAACATGGCATGATCCAGATTAGACTGTTGGATCATCCATCAAAACTTTAAAGGCATGAAGGCATGTACACACCTTGTCTTTCCTTGAAAATATGGGATCTTTGTAGCAGCAAAGCAGAGCATATTTGGCACTTGAATTTGCTAATCATGAAAGATGAAACCTATTGGTATAGGTATCCAACATGATGTAAAGTGGGAGCACATGGGGCCTTGCCTGACTGCCAAAAACTCTGATGTAGGTGAATTTCTCCTCTCCAAACCAACTTGCTACTGCGGTCAAATCTACCCCTGCTTGTTCAGAAATCTTCGGGGCCAGCTTATCAAAAATGGAGTAATAAATTGGCAACATAAAACCGTTGCAGATTTGATAAAGGTGGTGTTTGTAGTTGGTCTTCCACAACTTTTGATGATATATGTGGATGGGTGTGGGGTCTTGCGACGTCCACCTCCATCCGAGCACAGGAAACTCAGAATTAAAACATAATACATCCAACACATAGGCGCTGTAATAAAATGTCGGAATAAACCTCTCTGTGACGCGAGAGTTAAACCTGAAATCGAGAACAGCTTTGGCTAACTTGTCGGATAATATATCCGCCCAATCCATAATCTCGTCACTACATGCCGCCTCCATTAAGGGGACCATTTCTATGGTAAAATTGGCGGAGTCATGCAATCCCCATAGCCTACACAACATAATTCCAGCATAGCAGTAAGGAGAACATAGGGAGTCGACTAAGTACTTACCCGAGGATTCATGCTTGTGCTTTGCTGGATTTTGTCTCCAGCCTCGAATTGGTTCGGACTCTATCTCATTCTCTGCTCGAAATTTCTCCAGAAATGTCGCGTTATATTTTTTCTTTTCTGCCGGTAGGTGATACATTTGCCTTAGATCTTCGGCTCGAAAAGAACCGAAAATCCTCCCATCTGCAGTGCTAAACAATCTGTTGGTAATTGGGATCTCTTGGATTGCCCACCTTACCACATCCATATATGGGAGAAGTTTCTCCCGGGCCGCTATTCTGTGCAGAAAGGAGTTGGCCAAGTCTTTTAGATTGGCCTCAGATTTGTTGGTACTATCGCATGAGACTTCTATCCCGGTCACCTTCAGCTCTTCGGCTTCAATCAAATTATATGTTCCTTGCCAAGTGGCCCTGGTAAGTCCCAGGCATGTCGTATCTGATATAAGCCCTTTCTTTTTACCGTTTGAATCAACAACAGCTTGCCCTGCGGCTGGCGAAGTAGTAGGCATTGTAGTCTTTTTGGACTTCTTTCCCATTCCACTCAATTATGTCTCTGTGGAAGAATCCTGCACAGAGCGAAAGATAGGCATAACACAGGCAACAATAACATGAATTGAACAGAGTGAGGTATATATATCTGGATGCATTCATAGCGATCAATTGACTTAAGACAGCTTTCGGATCAAACCTGTGAATAGATCGCAAGCTTGATGTTTTCATTAAATGGCCGTTAAGGCCTGCCAATCTCATTAATACCAGTCGCTTCGGTTAATGGCCGAATGATTTATTTGAAGCATGCTTTGGGCGATTTGGCGGTTGAACGCGGATGAGCGGCTTTTCAAAAGATATTGCCTTAATTACGAATAAATCATATTAAACTGCCTTTATGATTTTTACTTTGAAAACCGTGCCTTTTACCCTTTTCGCAATCGGGCATCGGGGAAATCCTAAGTTATTGCTTTGGTTTCATTTGGAATCCCCGATCGCCGATAGCGTTATCGCATCGCGTCGGGAGTAGCAAGTAGGGCCATTTAGAATGAGGGCATGGTGAGTCGCCGATCGCCGATAGCGATATCGCATCGCATCGGAACAAGAGAAAGCTTATTTGCGTTAAACATTATCGCCGATTACCGATTGCCGATTGCCGATTTCGCATCGCATCGGAACAAGAGGTTGTTTAATTGTGTTACTTTATGATTTTCCGATATCCGATAGCGATTTCGCATCGGCAAAAATCAAGATGGCCCTTAAGTTGTGTTCTCTTTGTCATTACGATATGCGATCTTGCGATCGCTTTATCACAATGATAAAGATAAATTGTTTTACGTTGGGGTTTTTTTATTGGTTTTATTGAAAAGGCCTTTTAATAATGTTTTCTTTTATTCGGGCCTTTTTGAAATAGAACTTTAAATTGATACCAATTTAAAACAAAAATTAAAAAAGGGACCCATTTCACATTATAGTTTTGGAATAGTAATGATACGAAATGGGGGGTTGTTGTATGGCACAACAATTGGCGATTCGCTGGACGAAACAGTTATCTCTGAAAAGTGTAGAAATACTTAAACTTTTTCAAAATAGAAATTTTTATTCAAAAGGGGAAAAATTCTAATATAACTAGGTATAGTTGCACTCTAGACAAAAGAAAACTTTCTTTGCTAATTTCCTCTTTTGTTAAAAATAGAGACATTCTAGATTTTAAATTGGCGTTTGTTGGTTGGTATTGATAAAACAGAGAACTTTTCCAAATCAACTATTAAAATTAACTCCTTTGTCACAGGTAGAGCCTCTGCTGCCAGCAAACGTCCATAGTTTCAGCAGGGATACCTTTTAACCATATCATTGTCTATTGTCCCATTCACTTTAGAGCATGATTAACAGAATGAATTCAAAATATGTTTTTTTTACATTTTGTATTTCTTTTCCTTTTCTGCTATTTTGTAAGATAAAAAGTCATTGCCCTGGTGTGGTGGCCAGTTAAATGACAATGCCATTCACTGGTAGTAATCTAACCGAACAAGCTGGCTCGTGATGAGACCCCTTGTCTTACAATTGAAGCCATTACCCTGCTTTGGTATGCAGTATTGGTAATGTCGGCTAAACTATTTCCCTATGATCATGGTAAGCAGGCTTGTAATAAGACCTCTTAACTTTTGTATCCAGTATTCTTGCGATTACACCCTGAATAATCATGAACTTGAGTAAATGGGATATACAATTTTCCTCCTTAAGAGAGGATGGATGACAAGGTAAGAGTTGGAGATGCTGAATTTGGATTAGCTCTTATTTTAATATTGATAACCTTTTTGTAACCAATTTGAAAAATCTAAAAAGATTTACAAGATTTATAAACTTCGAGAGGGGTTCACTAGGATTGCAGTGTAGTTTCAGAATGCAATTATAACTAATTTCCTAGAAATCATTCCTTTTGTTTAAGATTTCTATTTATTTAAAAGTAAATATCGCACTACTCATTTTGAGAAACTCTTTGAATACAGCAAAGGTCAAAATAGAAGATTCCTTACAGTTTTATTTCCTAATGTTGCTACAAACTACAAAAATGCTATTGAAAGGAGAAGGGGTTACCTCCTCAATTGAAAAATTTCTTTAAGATTACACCATTAATAGGGAGAGAATCTCTCAACCCTGATAAATCTTGTAGCATGAAGGTTGAATGGCCTATCTTTTCACAAATCTGAAATGGTCCAAGCCACATCTTCTGGAACTTGGTGTGTTTTCCTTTATCTTCATGGGCTTTGTCCCATTTCAGGACTAAATCACCGGCTTGAAATTGTTTAGAACCAGATGAAATTGAATCGAATGATGACTTGATGATCTGCTGATGTTTCGCATGAATGATTTTGGCCTTTTCTCTTTCTTCTTATAATTTTAGAATTTGATCATGTCTAAGATGTAAAGAAGAAGAAGGATTTTCTTTAATAAATTGAACTAGGGCTAGAGAAGGAAGAATGAGATTTGTTGGTAGTACAACTTCTTTTCCATAAACAAGTTTAAATGG
>APFE030502551.1:39515-58427 GCA_000404065.3 Pinus taeda | reverse complement strand
TCAAGTACCATTTCATACGATCAGTGTTGGAAGATGGACAGTTGAAGCTGGAAAAGATACACACTAGCGAGAATCCTGCAGATATGCTAACAAAAGTTGTAACCAGGGAGAAACTGAGAACATGCTCAGTTTCAATTGGTCTTCTAGGATGACGATGAAGATGAGAAACATCCAGGTCCAAAAGAGGAGTCATTGTCCAGCAAATGAAGCAGCGATGGAGTTGCTACAATCATTCTCCAAGTTGGAGATTGTTGTGTGTGGAGCATGATTGTTCAGAGGTCTTTGTTTTAGCCGGATGTATACCCCAGGAAGTTTGTACACCCCTCCACGCGGGGGGGACTTGTCCCCCTTGTGGGGATCCAGGGGGGCCGATACCCCCTGGCTGGGGGGTCCGGGGGCCAGTGGTCCCCCGGCAAGGGCACGGGAGCAGCGCCCCTGAAGCTAAAAATAGATGTAAATTTGCCTTGTAAAGTATAGTAATTTCTAGTTAATCTCGGCCGTTCATTAGGCGAATGATCTGACGATAGAACTTATGTTTAGTTTAGGGTTTTTTTCCCTAGAACGCAACCCCTCTCTTTGTATGAGGGCATTGTATTTGAGGCTGTGTAATAGATGTGTATTCTTTGTGTGAGTGAGAAACAGAGAGGTGAGACTGTGAGAGAAAATAGAGGATATTATAGCGGATTTGTTGTAAGTTGTGTCTCTTCATTTTGCTGGATAATAAAAAGGAAGGATTGGTTGTTCGAGGTGGACGTAGCCCAAACTAGGTGAACCATGTATATCCGTGTCTCTCTTGTTTTATGCGTTTTCTGTGTTTATATTTCTACAATATTTTATGTGTTCCATTGCTCCGTAATATATAATTTTCTAACACATAGGACTAAAGAAGAATTGGGATTGGTATAGAAGAGTAATTATAGCAAATCCTGCTCTACTAATGTCTAACCCTTTGCTTTGATCACAGAGGTAAGTGTTCCCTGTAAGAATGATGACAAGAAAGTAATTGTGGAGGTGGCAGATGCAGATAACCTCATGCCAAAGGATGGAGAGGGATCAACCAATCCATTTGTGAAGGTTGATTTTGATGGAAAACACAAGTGTACAAAGGTGAAGTATAAATATCTGAATCCTACTTGGAATGAGAAATGGGATTTTGTTGTAAGTGATCCATCAACAGGGATTCATGAGGAACTAGAAATTGAGGTTTGAAATGATAAGTTGTCATTTTTTGGGAAGATTTAACTTGCCTTAGAAGCCACATCAGAAAAAGCACCACACGCTAAATCGTCTCCACCTATAGAATATGAGACTGTTGAAATAACCACAAAGCCCCCAAAAGTAGAAAAAGTGGATCACGCAGCAACAGTAACAATACATCATTTTGAGAGACCAACCATGGCCTAACCCTCAATCATGACTACATAATATCTCATGAAGGATCTGGCCAGTTCTTATCCAGGCCACAATGAGCAGCTTACTTATGATTTGGTTGAGAAAATGACATATCTTTTTGTAAGAATTGTCAAGGAAAGAGCACTTCCATCCAGAAATTCTACAGGCAATGGTCTATTTTGAGATTTATTTTTACACTATACTACAATAAAAACATTCATCTATGCATAGAGAAATCTTGTGTACATGGATAGTTCCTCTATTGATGATATTTAACAATCTTTAGAAAATTAAATTAAGGTTGCAAGGAGTTTTCATGTTAATTGTAATATAATGCAGTTAGTGTCTAGATTAGTGATGAATTTTGATCTCCATAGGACAATAGACTGATTACTGTAAGACAATATTTCAAATATATGAACAAGGGTAAATTTTCCAAATATGTCATGGTAGATGGAAGTTTGCAGGTTAAGGGGTTTCTCAATGTTTATTTTTCGAGAAAATAATATTCTTAGTTAATACATTTTATGCCAAATGATTCAAGCTCTTGTTCCCAAATAGTTAAATTATAGGTATTTGTTTGGATTTTTATGTTTTAGAGATGTAGCATTGTTCATTATGTTGGTAAGAATTGTGGCATGGTAAGGACTCCACAGAACTAATAAAGCTGACTAAATTATTGTCCTTGTGCATTTGTTACTTAGAATCTAGGCACAATGTGTGAGTTTCCATTCTCAAAAACACTCATTGAATAGTTCATAGTTTGGTAATTTTAATTTTGGTTATGAAATATTTGGTTTGTTACAGGGTATGCAGGTGATCCATTTGTGAAAATCAGAGTGGGAGGTGAAATTGTTCGAACACAGAGATTTCATAACATTGCATATCCTGAATGTGACAAGATCTTTGCCTTTGGAAAAGATATAGTTCAATCAGCTCCTGCCATGGAGATTTCTATATGGGATGGAAGCAATTCAAGGGATGACTTCCATGGGGAAGTCTGCTTTGATCTTTCGGAGGTTCCAATAAAAGTTCCTCTAGACATCCCTTTGGCACCTTCATGGTTTAGGTTGGAAGGTGATGGTAGAGTCAAAGGTGATATTATGCTTGCAGTTTGGATGGGAACATAGGCAAATGAAACATTCCCAAAGGCTTGATAGCTTGATATAGGAGGTATTATGAATACAAGATAAAAAGTATATTTTTCCCCAAAATTAATGTATTTGAGGGTCAATGTAATTGAAGCCCAAGACTTGCAAATTCCCGAAAAGATAAATTTTCCTGAGCTCGAAGTGAGGGTGTCGCTGGGTATACAGGTTTTGAGGACTAGAAATTCTAATTCTAGAACCTTGTCAAGCCCATTTTGGAATGAAAATTTTATCTTTGTTGTAGCTGAACCATTTGAGGAACAACTTGTGTTATTAGATGAGGATCAACCTAGCAGCAATGGTAACAAGGATGTGAAGGACTTAGGCCAAACCAAAATTGCACTAAATAAAATTGAAAGGAGACTAGATTACAATATGATAAGCTCAAGGTGGTTCAATTGAGAACAAGTAAATGGAAAACCAGATGTTAAGTATCATGGAAGAATTCATCTATGCTTGTGGTTTGATAAGGGATATCATGTAATGGATGAGGTTGCCCATTTAAGCAATGATTTAGGGGTAACTACTAAATAGTTATGGAAACCATCTATAGGTGTGCTTGAATTGGGAATTTTGGGAGCCAAAACATGTTACCTACGAAAACCAAAGGAGGAAGAAGTACAACAGATGCCTACTGTGTAGCAAAGTATAGGAAGAAATGGGTTAGAATGACAATAATTATTGATAGAATTGACCCAAGATGGAATGAGCAATACACATGTGAAGTTTATGACCCGTGCACTATTCTAACCATAGGGGTCTTTGATAATTGGCACATCTACATGAAGAACTCAGATAAGAAGTCTTCAAAGGCCAAATATGTTTGCATTGGAAAATTGAGGATTCACATTTCAACACTAGAAAGAAATCAAATTTATAGACATTCCTATCCATTGTTGGTTCTCCAGTGTTCTGGTGTGAAAAAAAAGGGGAGAAATTTAACTCGCGGTGCATTTTTCCTACTCCTCTTTGCTTGATGTTGTTCAGATTTACTCTCATCCATTACTTCCTAAGATGCATTATTTGCATCCCTTGAGCCTAAGTGAGTAGGACATGTTAATAAAAACAACAATGAAGATTGTTGGATTGCGATTAGCTTGTGCTGAGCCACCTTTGAGGCAAGAAGCAATGCAATATATGTTGGATACAAAGTCTAATATGTGGAGCAAGAGGAGAAGTAAGGCTAACTCATTTAGAATTATGAATGTTCTCTTTGGAGTTGCATCTGTTTCCAAATGGGTTGATGATATATGTTAGTAGAGGAATCCCATTACAACAATTTTAGTGCATTTCCACTTCCTTGTCTTGGTTTGGTACCCATAACTCATTGTACCAACAATTTTCTCCTACATTTTTCTCACTGGTGCATGGCACTATAGGTTTTGGCCTAGGATGTCACCACACATGGATACACAAATTTCCCATGAAAATGTTGTTGATTAGGAAAAACTTGATGAGGAATTTATCCATTATAGAGCACTGGGGCTTATGAAGTTGTTAGAAAAGGATAAGATTGATTGAGGATTTTGGCTGCAAGGATACAAATTGTATTGGGTGATTTTGCTATGCAGGGGGAGAGAATTCAACCTCTTCTTACTTAGAGAGAACCTTTTTTCTACTAAAATTTTCATTGCTATAATTTTCATAATCTAATTTATGTTGTACATTGTTCATTTAACCATAGATTGTGACTATTATTAGGAACATAGTGCCATATTATTGATACAACATGTTTATGTTACACTTGCTAGCAAGCATATGCCTATAATCAACAAATAAGTGGTTGAAAGGGACAATTTATATACTTGAACTATTAATCAAGAGAATTTAGTAGGCACATTGTGATTGATATTGAGGGTTTATTTGAAAAATTACCTAGTAAAGGAAATAAACCTTAGCTGCCTCCAAGCTTGAGAAGTAGATAGGAAAATCATGGGAAGCTATTGCCTCTAACCATGGAAAGGAAAACCCTATTAATGTAAAAATTGTACCTGAGAACAAATGATGGAGAAAAGAATCTGTCACTGTGTGGATGTGGTGTCAAAGCAATTGCAAATAACTTGGAATCCCAAGAGGAAGAGGTCGTTGGACTCATGACGAGCTTACTATTAACAGATGGAATTACTGAGTGAAACCCTCCCATCAAAATCATTGGGAATGAGAGATTGAAGTGAGGGTTAGGTCAAATGGTTTCGAAATACACCACAGACAGCCAATGTGAGGCTCCCCAAATGGGAGGAAGAGGCTCCCAAATGAGAGGAAGAGGCTCCTACCTAATTGTAACTGAAAATACTTGTATTTTTCAATCTGATGGCAGAGGTTATTTGAATCGTCTAACATCAAAATCAATGTCTCACAATAGCACAGGTGGCATGGGAGGGAGTTCCTTTTAGAGGGGAATGCCTTACGACGTAATTAAACAAACTAAACACATATATTCATTTTTATTTTTTAATTATATTCTACATTTTTTATTATATTTAAGAATATTATATTTTTATTTTAATAAGGACACATGTCAACGCGAAGTTGAGCACATACAAAATTGCACGTCTCCATCATACTGGGTTGTAAAGTGAGCCTCTAGGCTCAATAAATTGTATCTCCTATGAATTTGTTATAATTTATTGTTGTGTGTGGCTATTTTATTTTTATTTATTTCTCTTTTTAATAACACCAATATTAGAGTGTGGATGGCCTTGTGCTTGTGTATATGTTGAATATTGAGACTTGATGGTTGTTGGTTATGTAGATGATTGAGACTTTATAATTCCTTGAATCTTTAGATTTGAAAGATGGGAATTTATGGGTGAAATGTGATCGGAAGCACACATCATGGTAGATTGGATCAAAAGCAAGGGTCAATATGAAAATTGTAGCATTGATGATTAATGGTCACGAGGAGGGAATTCCTATGGATGGTGGTGGCAAAGGTTGAATAAAGGAGACTAAAAGCTACAATGGAGGAACAATGAACAATCGTGCGTAAATGCACCTTGAATCCCAATATTTAGAGCTTTATGAAATGTTTCTTTGAGAGTTGATAAAAATGGTTTATCAGTTGCTGATATAGATTTGTTTAAGATTAATTTTGAGAGTGAGGCCAATGAGATATCTTGTGGATCTAGAAAGATAAAATAAGGATTGAAGGCTAGGTCAAGGTGATACTAGCACCATGAATGATTATCAAGGCACAATATAAAGGCACTTAAAAGTATGTGCACATAGCAAGAGAGAAGTTATGTATATGCATGGACAAGAGAATGTACATGAAGTTGATGGTGTCAAGGCCCAGTGAAGGAGCCAACATATTATGAAGAATTGAAGTAATGCATAAACACCATGGAGTGTTTGGTCCAAGTTGTAAATCCTAGCCATAGGTAGGTTGTATTATCCAATGTTGTCAAGTAAGACATGTTAGTCAAGCATAAATGCTGCAAGGTGGTGGTGCATGGAGTTATGTATGATCAAGTTGTGGAATGGACCACTTGAATAGGTACTAGGGTTTTTATCCTGAAGGGGAATGTGAGATATCAATATGTGAGATGGTTGATGAACCATGTATGAGAAGAAGTCTCTTATGCTATCTTGAAGGGGAATGTGAGATCTCAAGATATGAGATGACTGATGAACCATGTATGAGAAAAAGTTCTATAGAAAAGTGGGAATATTGTGGTTACTTACCCATATATTTCAGTGGATGGTTTATATGAACTTCAATAAAGATATTGGGATCAAATTAATTTTCCCAAGTCAATCTTAAGGGGCATATCCTTAGGGTAATTAGGGTAAACTTGACATGGCGATATAGTGAATTTACCTTGTTGGTTTACAAACTTGAAGTTTTGGTAACCCATGGTTTTTCCCATGGTATCTTATTTATGTAGCCTATTTAAACACATGATGAATTCATTGTAAGATGCCTTTGGGCCATTCTGAGGTCATGATAAAAAGGAGGAGGAGATTATAAAAATGTAAAAGTCTTGTGGATGTAGTCCATATTGAATGAAAAACTTAAGAATGTCTCTTTAAAATTTGTTATAATTTATGGTTACGTGTGCTATAATACTTCCCTTTTCTTTTCCTATTTTTATAACACTTCCAATATTGATTTACATCATTACTAATTGTTATATAATAAGGTAACATTATTTATGATTCACATGTAAGAATTAATAAAAATTAGTTGCGTACATCTCTTACAAATTTTGATAACTATATTAAAACATCTACATTGTGTTAACCATCCACAAAAACAACAAACATTGTTGTTTAACTTCAAATCAAATGGTAATTGATTCAAATTTATAAATCAGACTTCCAAAGCAGAATAATTAACCTAGATTTGAGTTAGATAATGTTGATGTGAATGTGGAATTTTTATTTTTCAATGTGAATTATGATTTTGGGTGAAGAGGCTATGGAGGTGTAAGTATTCAAAATAAGCATTCACAAACTATTTTAGTAAAAAATTGATAATTCTTAAATAATTGAAGTTGTTGAGATTATTATATGTGGTTTATTTTGGAAAATAGTTTAGGAAATTTTCATTTAAAAAATAATTATGAATGGTTTATATTTAATAATATGAAAATATTCTTCATCATATACATGATTCAATAATGAAATTAAGCATTCCAAGACCATTTTTCTCATTTCTACCTTCACTCATGTTGTTTCCTACTGCCATTCCTATTATGTATAGCAAATTCTCAATATCACAAATAAAACATAACTATTTAATACATAAATACTTTTACTAACCATTTAATTTATATAATTATGCTAGTTTAACATTTTTTAACACACTCTTGAATATTAAAACTAATTAAATTTAACTTCAAATAGAAATTTTGAAGTTTCGACTTGTTTTGAAATATTTCTCATAACAAAAGAATGGCAATTCATAATTTACATATCAAAACGCACTACTGGTAATGATTTAAGATAGAGGATACTCTAAATAGTCAAAGTTCGAAATTCCAACTTTGAATAAGGAATCGGGCTGGTGACACCAATTGAAGCATGGCATCGTGCTACCCTATCAATATACCACAATGCTGCGAGCTATTTTTCATTTTTTATCGAGGTCACCAGATCACTATTGAACTTGGTTCTTTAATTCTGTGACCACTCTTTAACATTGAAGAGGAAGAGTGTTGAATCTTGAAGAGCAAAGTTTATTTTCATAATCATAATGCGAGATTATTCATTGTATTATAAGATTGCGATTTGTTAATGTATTTATTGTGAAATAGATATTATATTTATTTGAGTGATTAATTTTACTATTTATGAGGTAGTTAGATTTAATAGGATAGGACAGATTCTTCTTAATTAGTACGTTTAATAGGATAGGACAGATTCTTCTTAATTACTTGTTTTTAATTTGATGCGTTGTTGAGATATTATCATTAATCATTGTTAATGTGATTGTGATATTGGGTAAGTTGAAACATCATTAATATATATATAATGGTAACATAATAACAATATATTAATAATAATATATTTTTAGAATTGCTACCAAGTCATATTTTTGTTTATAGGATAAGTTATTTTTTATTATTATTAAAGTTTACTAAATTGTATAAAGTCAAATTCTTTTATATTTTATATACATTGGGAAAAATGATCATAGCTTAGTTATCAAATAAGTAATAAGGACAGTCATCACGAGATTTTATCTGAAATGTAGGCTAATTGATCGCAGTTATTTGAGGAAAACCATGCCACATTTAATTACTCTTTGGTGGTCCATAAAAAAACAAGCTTTCACCTCTGCCAAATACCTCTAAGACTTAGACTATTAATCTATTTTAGTATATAAAAAACAAACTATTAAAACAAAAACTCTTCTACATTTAACTTAATAATATAATTTTTGATATAAAATAAATATTTACTCTTCCATTAATATTATTACAACTATATAAATACCTTGCTGGTATGAACACATGAGCCTATAATAGAGAATGATTAGACTTCCATTGTTAGAGAGTTCGTTTTACTTGTAGTTGCGCTGTAGAGTGCTCCTTGTTTATTTTTCTGGCTATTCTTTTGAAAGAATACAAGGAAGCCGCATAGTATTATATTAACTGAGTTGTAGCTGATCATATATGCGAACACATTTGAGAAACAACAGAGAATTAATAGATATATACATGCAAGGATAGACAAACAGAGAAGTTATATTAATAGAAAGCAGAGAAATAACAGACAATTAATAGATATAGAAGTTGTATTAATAGAAAGCAGAAAGGACATTATGAATGGTGCAGCAAACTGAGAATTTTTTTTGGATATCTAAAATTTTAAAATTTGATAACTATAATCTAAATTTCTATAAAAATTCTACTCAATTTTATCAAAATCAAAATTACAACATAATTTTTGAAAAAATTATACCACAACGTTGCTTCCTTAAACTAGTGTAAGAACATGAGAGACATTTCGACAAATCGACAAGAAGGTAGGCGGGTACAATTTTTTTTAAACAAACTCCTCGCATGTGGTTGCTTTCTACGGTTGAGTACCTAATCCTCACATAGCGTCCCTTCAAAGGTTTCTGTTTGTTTGTCTTTTTCTCAGTAAATCAATATTTTTTTATTTTTACTGGTATTATTAACAATGGAATAATTTGCAAAATTTCAATTTTTTTATAATGTAAAAAGATACAAGTAATATGAAAGCAAGTCTTATCACCAACTCTAATCTTTGACGTTTTAATATTTAAAATAGATTGTTAAATAATCTCACTGAATATAAATAATATGAAAGCAAGTCCTATCACCAACTCTAATATGAAAGCAAGTCCTATCACCAATTTTAACCTTTGACGTTCTAATATTTAAAGTAAATTGTCAAATAATTTCACCGATATAAATAATATGAAAGCAAATCCTATCACCAACTCTAATATGAAAGCAAGTCTTATCACCAACTCTAACTTTCAACATTCTAATATTTAAAATAAATGATTAAATAATCCCACCCGTATTCTAATCTCAGCTATCTCCAATTCTTTGCCCCAGCTGACAATATGATCATAAACTTGCTATCTCTGAATGTAATGTGGTTTTCTTGCATCCCCCCAGCTGACAATATGATCATAAACTTGCTATCTCTGAATGTAATGTGGTTTTCTTGCATGGGCGAATCCCTTGCCTCACTCAACATATCCTTAGGATTCCCTGCCACTCTATTTCTTCACATTCAACAATATATTTCTCCCCTGTTATCGTTATCGGTGGTATTTATGGATGTCGCTAATAATTGGTTATCCACTATTGAGGATCTCGCATTCCTTAAGAATTGTTGATAAATAAAGAAAACATGAAGCAGGGCCCGAATCCCTCACAATCCCTTCGATTCTCTGCCACTCTATTTCCGCTTATTCCATTGTATATTTGGCCCATGTTATCATTATTGGTGGAATTTATTGATGTAGCTAATAATTAATTAAAAATGTAAGTAAATTACAAAAATTTACAGCGCAATTCATTTCATAGTTCGTATGAATATCGACTTAAAATGTAACTTCTTTTTTGAAAAGGTAGATTGTGATTAATCCATTTAAATTAATTTACCAAAGACTTTGAAAGATTAAATTAAAATTAACAAAGTACATATATGGATCATTAAAGTATTTAAATGACATGGCAAAGTGATGATTTTACTTTCAAGATGTGCTTTTGAATTTAGGTTAAATAATTTTTTAAAAAATGATTTAATTATTTTAGAAAATAAATTATTTATGGATATATTTGTCGCCTAAATTATATAGGCTTAAATATCAACATTTAATATCGGAAAATACATGAATACTTTAAATAATTTAAACGCAGGGCAAAGCTGCTTGACTTATTCATAACAATGAAAATTTTTAAATATTATATTGACTTTTAATGTTTGAATTTTTATAATAATAATTTTTTTTTAAATAAAATAATTAATTTTGAAGTATAATTTATCTTTACAAGATTAGATTTGTAGTTTAAGTATCTTAGACGGGGAATATTTACTAAAAACTTATATATAGCAATATATATTATTCTTCAAAAGTTGATTGAATGCTCTAAATTCCTTGTTTCTTTATCTATATATTATAGTATATATATGGATTTGTATATATATGATATATGTCAAAGTAATTTAAATTATTAGTTTTTTGTTTTGTCCTTGATAAATATATTTGATAAAATATATTTATGGATCATTAAGTCTACTAAAATTATTTATCTTAGTTTTGTTTATGATCGATAATAATTTAGAGGTTAAATCTTTAGATTTTAAAATTCCTTTTTATTAGTTAATATCTATTTTTGTTTTGAGAATATTTAAAGAAGTAATTTTGTTTCTTTGATGAAAAAAAAAAAAGAAAATTTCTCTTTTTTACCTTTGTTATTTTAGTTATTTTATATGGAGGTAAAGTTTGGGATTGCAACATTTCTAAAATTTTAACTTGGAAGAAAATTGAACAAATCCAAAAGCATTATATGGTTTATAATCTCAAAGTAAATCCAAAAGCATTATATGGTTTATAATCTCAAAGTTAAGAGCAATACCCCTAACTCATTCTCCTTTTGGAAGTTAGTTTTCCACCCATGAGAGTAAAACTCTGATTAGATACCCATATACATACATGAGTTATCTAATGTGAAGTATAAAATACTTGGTAGCATTTTTTGTAATACCAACAAATGTCACTTGAGGTTTAAGAGTGGATTGCACAAGAATGCTCTTTCTTAGCTATAACATTGAAGCATTAATGAGGAATACACTATTTGAAATATTAATTTATCAAAATCACAATGACTATTAGATTTAAAGAAAGTTTACGTTGCCATATGTATAAATAAATAATAAGATAAAGGTAATGTACTATAACGAATCCGCCAACCCAATTAAAAAGATCAAAGAAATTTTCTCCTTCATTACTAACTTAATTGAGAACTTAGTACTTATAAAATAAGAATGAATTTTTATGAGATGTATGGTAAACTTTGGGTATTGGACAATACTTAAAACACCTTTAGATAAATCTAAAATCTCACTCTTACTCTAGAGACAAAAAAAATGTAGAAATAAGTAAACAAAAAAACTTCAAAACTACACACAAGTGAATTTCCTAAGGAAAATACTTCTCCACTTTATTCATCATTTTTCTTAATGTAGAAATAAGTAAAAAAACCTCAAGAAAACATGAGAGATTTTTTTAGGATCAATACTTCTCCAGTGTATTGATCCTTTTACTTTTTATAAAACATACATATTTTAGGAAATTGTTGATCCTTTTACTTTTTATAAAACATACATATTTTAGGAAATTGTTTTCTGCCCCTAAAAGCAAGAAATGCATTTGGAAATTCTATATACATTGCATTTTCATAATTGGAATTCACCCTTTTAGATTATGGAAAGTTATTTTCATGCTTTTCCAACATTCTTCTATTTGGTAACCAATTTTATGACATCTACTTTCTCCATTTGCTTCATAGACTAAGGGTTCACATTAATATGCTTACTCTTGCAATGGTATGTGGGATTAATATCCATTGAAAAAACACTTTTCATATCACATTCTATTCTAAAACTACCTCATTTAATATCAATATTTTTACATAATCTTAATAACTAGACTATTTGTTTAATAGCTCATATTGCAACAATATATTTTGCCTTTAATCTGGATAAAACAATGATAGAGTGCCTCTTACTCTTCCAACTCATAACTCCTTCAAGTAAAGTAAACACATATGAACTTGTCAACTTTTTCTTGTCTAGATATCCAACACAATATACATTAACAACTTTTTGAAAAAAAAATATCATTAATGTGATCCTAGTAGCATGAGGCATAGTTCTTAGTGCCTTTGCAAATACATGAATATTTTTTCTAAATTATCCAAAGTTATTTTCCTATATTAGCCATATATATGCTTATTAATAATATTCTATCTATGCATTTCTTTTCCTTACGAGTTTTAAGGAATATTTTAGTATACTTCTCAAATTCCACTTGAAAAGGTGGTTTTACTACTTTACAAGTCTCTATCCCAAACTCATTGAGAATGTTCTCAATATAATTCTTTTGACTAAGCCATACTTTTTCTCTATCTCTTTACCTCTTTGTTGAAACGATAATGCACTACATCAAAATATTTAATATCAAATTCTTTAGAAAACAAGGACCTAGTGTCTCATACTAACTAAAATTACAAATTAATCACTTACTACTTTGTAATAAATGTTATAGTCAACAATAATTATAGAAAACGTTTTTCCAACATACCTGGCAAGGTTTTTTGTACCATTCCCTTGGCCATTGCATTAACCCATACAATGATTTCTAGAGCTTACATATCGAGTTCTTTCCTACCACCACAAATCATTATGGTTTCTCCATGAAAATTTCCTCCAAATATCAATGAAGAAATGTTGTTTTGACATCTATTTTATCCACTTATATATCAGAGGTTGTTGGTAAATCCAACAACATGTCAGTAGAAATGATTTTTTCTATATGTGAAAAATATTCTTGGTTTTCTATGCCTTGAACTTGGAATATCCTTTTTGCTACCAATATTGCTTTATACCTCTTCACTATTCCATCACCCTTAAATTTATTTTCGAATAACAATTTATAATGTATAATATTCTTATTTTGTGGCAACTCTTTTAAAACCCATGCTTCATTTTGTTTTAGAAATACCATTTCTTCATTGCATTTTTCCACTATGCATAATTTTGAGACAATTTACAATTTATTCAATACTTTTAGGCTCCTCGTGAATGGAAAATAAACCATAAAATAAACAAAATCTTCACTATTATAGTCATACCTTCCATATTGATTCTTAGTGATTCTTAGGTTCTTCTAGGCCATTGAGTTATTCTTGCTACCTCTCTTGTGCCTTATCCACTATTATGACCATGTTTTGTGAGCTTCTTCAATGCAACTATATCTTGTATTAATGATAAAATATACACTTGTTACTCAATGGGTTTCGAGTTGGTGTTTTGAGCTCTTAGCTTAACTATGTATCACTTTTCCTTTGTTTAGTGCCACTGTCACTTGTGCTAAAAAAATTAGAATTTTCCTCAACTTCATTCTTCTCTCCGAGACATGGAATTTGATTCTCCACCACTCTTTGTAGCACCACCCTTTCATTAGGTTTCTCATTTTATTTTTCAACTTATCCAAGTTTCTCTAAAGTTCTCTTACGGTCATTCAGAAGTCATAACTTATATTCCTTCCCTCCAATAAGCTCTCCATATCCAATGCACAATGAACACATAGATTTTTTTATTTTTCAATTGATCTTTTCTTATTTTCCTTAGGTACAAGCATATAAGCCTCACAACTAATTTTCCTTAGGTACATGTTGTAGAAATTCCACTGTATATCAACATATTATGCAATATACTAAAGCAAAATACAAGATCTACTTCTACAACAAACTTTGCGGAAGCTTAATTGAATTGAGCAAGATCAAATAGAACACGTATAACAGATGAAGAGAATTCAAACAAACATGAACACAGAAGAATAACCTGGGGAAAGCCTCAGCCTAAAACCCCAGGAAGCTACCTGCAACTAGAAGTCTCTATCCAAACTCATACAAGTGGAAATATGTTTAGATTACAGAAAGAATCAACTCACAAGCTATCATGCTCTCTCTACAATCAAACAATACAACTCACAGACTGAGTAGACACTAGATATGCCTTTTCTAAGCCCTCCAAGCCTCCTATTTCCTTGCACATTTTTTCTTGGGGTCCAATGATGCCACCTATGTGATTGGCCTCATCTCACACTCACTAAACTGAAGAAGTAACTGCACAATCTCCAAGGAATGAATTCCTTCTGCATGTAAGAGATATTCACAATGGAATATTCCTACAACTGATAATACATTTTCCCTCCATCTGATCTCAATTGGGTCTTTGTTTGAACTGACATGAATGAGTTATTTATAAGAGAATATTTAGTTATCTGAAGTGCAGCAGTTACATGCATGCATGCATTAACTAACTGAACTCACAATTAATTCAACAAACTGTTTGAACTAATCTAACAGGACTTGTCTCAGTTAATTGAGCCAACTAATTACAAATCAATATTATAACTCATCCTTATCTCTTTAACTAATGGATAAATTCCTCAATCAATGGAGAAACTGTTGCATGTCCCCACATAGACTTCATGTTTTATTTTCTCTAACTAATTAACTCAAGATGAATTAATTAATTATTTTACAAACAACTGCTAAGATTGAATTCGAATTTTTACTTCTCTATTTTAGTTCAGGGACTAACTAAAATAGGAAGGTATCCCAAAATGCTATTTATAGCAGTACTAAATTTAGCACTTCTATATTTAGCATTTCTTGTTTCTATTTTCAACACTCCCTCTCAACAAGAAAGAGATTATTAGTAACCCCAATCCTGTCGTTGTGGAACTCGAACTTGCATTTTGACAATGCCTTCGTCAAAATATCTACATCTTGTTCCTTGGTCGAAACATACAGCAACAACATGATCCTCTTGACCGCACAATCTCGAAGATGGTGATATTGAATATCAATGTGCTTGGACCTGTCATGAAAAAATGGATTCTCAGAGAGTTTGATACAACTCTGATTATTGCAGTAGATCACGATTTGATCCATCCTCTAACCAAACAATCCCACTAGAATCTTTCGCATCCAAATGGCCACACATGCAGCCTGACTAGCAGCCATGTATTCAACCTTTGGTAAGCTACGTGCAACTAATCTTTGTTTCCTGCTGTACCAGGAAACTGTAGCTGAACCAAGGTTGAAGATTCCTCCAGAAGTGCTCTTTCGGTTTGATGGACCACTGTCCAATCTGCATCTGTGAAGCCCTGAAGCTTCACTCCCTCTATCCGTCTATACCACAATCCGAACTGAGATGTGCTTATGAGGTATCTCAGCACATGCTTCATTTCCTTCCAAAACAGCTTGGTAGGCTGAACCATATCTTGACTTAGCTGGTTCACCACAAAGCATAAGTCGGGTCGTGTGTTCACCACATACATAAGTGAACCCACTAGCTACTGATAAATAGTAGTAGCTACTACCTCACCTGAAGTAGCATCCTCTTTCCTCCAGTTCCAAGCTAGAGGACTTTGCATGGGCTTGCACTTCTCCATGTGAAAGCACTTGAGTATCTCATTAGCATACTTGCCTTGAGACACAAATACTTCACCATCTTTCTGCCACACCTCCATGCCTAGAAAGTAGTGCATAAGACCCATGTCTTTCATTTTGAACTCTCTTGCAAGGTCCTCCTTGCAAGACTGGATTAATTGATCATCACCTGTCAAAATCAGATCAACGACATAAAGAACAATGATCAATGGCTTACCTTCTACCATGATGTGGTAAAGGTTCACATCTACTTCACGTTTGGTGAAGCCCAACCTGGTGAAATAGCTATCGATCCTGGTGTACCAAGCACAGGGTGCTTGCTTCAGCCCACACAAAGCCCTCTTGAGTTGGCACACATGTGACTGATGATCGAAGGTCTCGAAACCCTCTGGCTACTCAATGTATACCTCCTCCTCAATATTCCCATTGAGGAATTTCGTCTTCGCATCCATCTGATGGATCTTCCAACCCATTTGAGCTGATAGTGATAACATCGATCTGATAGATGAGTACCTTGCTACGGGAGCAAAGGTCTCATCATAGTTGATCCCCTCGACCTGTGAGAAACCTTAGGCAACAAACCTTGCCTTATGTTTCTCAACACTACCATCAACTGCCTGCTTTACCTTGTAAAGCCATCTGGAACTCACCACTGACTTTTTCTAAGGTCTTGGGACAACATCCCACACACTATTCTGAATGATAGAGTTTTACTCCTCTACCATTTCATCAACCCAGACTGGTTGATGCACTGCCTCCTCGAATGAAGAAGGCTCAGTATCTACACACTCCCCAACTAGGGCCATGTACCTAATGTACCACTCGAGCGACCTCCTCTGTCTACACTGAGAAGATGGTTGTCCCACATTCTCCCACACATCCAACATCAACCTGTCAACTTCCCTTGAGTGTTTTCGCCCATCTCTGGAAGTCTCAGCATGAGTGGATGTCTCCACTCCTGGATCCTCTACATGCAGCTACTCCGCATCAATCTGAGGCTCCTCCTCCTTAGGAAATGAAAGTTTCTCCTATGCATGCAACTTGAGCTCCTTCTCAAGTGATACTCGCATGGATTTCTGCTTGTTGAACTTCAGATACCTGCATTCCATTGTCCTCTGACTGGTAGGTAGGTACACCTGATAGTTATGGAGTGTATCCGTGTACCCCATAAGTATTCCCAACTCAGCTATTGGATCTAACTTCTTCCGGGAATCTTTGGTCACATGACAGTAAACTGATGATCCAAAGATTCAAAAGTGACTCACATCTGGTCACTTCCCCGAAAATGCCTCCATAGGTGTCTTCATTCCTGGTATATGGTGCGGGCTTTTATTCTGCAAGTATACTATTGTATTACATGCCTGAACCTACAAATGCAGTGGTAGGCTTTGGTCATGCAACATCACTCAAGCTGCTCCCACAATTGATTTGTTCTTCCTTTAGGTCACCCCATTCTGTTGTGGGTTATGGGGTTCCGTCAACTCCCGTTTAATTCCTTCTGTAGTGCAGAAGTTCTTAAGCGGTTGGGAGACATACTCTCCACCATTGTCACTACACAAGGCTTTTATTTTCTTTCTAGATTCTTTCTCTACCAAGGCTTTAAACTCACAAAACCTTAAGAAGGTCTTATCCTTCTTTTGCATAAAGTAGATCTAGCATCTACGAGAATGATGATCAACAAAAATAACATAGTACCTTTGTTTAGCGGTGGAGGCTGTAGAGAAAGTTCCACAAACATCTGAGTGAACTCGCTCCAGGATTTCTCCAGATCTATTGTCTCGATCCAGAAAGGAAGATTTCACATACTTACCTAAGGTACAACCTTTGCATGTATTCGTCTGCTCCAGTTTTCCCTTGGGTAGCTCGGTAGAAATCTGCTTCATGATCTTCAGGGCTCCATGGCGCAAGTGGCCCAATCTTCTATGCCATAGCTCGCCAACATCTTAGCTCTACACCATCTCAACTTTGGAACTCAATGCAGCACAGTTGTCTACCTCCACCTTGTAGAGATTGTTTACTCGAATCCTAATTCGCTTTGTCTGTCCAGTACCGATATGCCTCAGGAATACCTTTCCTTTACTAAAGACGACAACATACCTTTATCTTTTGGCATAGCAACAAACACATTCTTCTTCAGACCTAGTACATACTTTACATCAGTCATGGTGAGAGGAGCTCCATGCTCCCTCTGAAACACAACCATACCTTCGCCTAAAACACGGTACTTTCCATCATCACCCATCTCGACCCACATCTAGAGCTCCTTCTCCTCCAAGGTACTGAAAAGATTCTTGTCACTTGACATGTGGAATGAAGCTCCACTGTCTAGGTACCACACACATCCCACCATGGATGAAACCATGCATGTGATAAGAGAGAAATCCAACTAAAACTATGAGGCTAGTGCCTCACCATCAAATCCCTTCGAGCAACCCTTCTTGGATTTCTTCTGTGGACAATTCATAGCATAATGGCCCACTTCATGACAATGAAAGCATCACACTTTCAATTTGTCAAACTTCTTATGACCATGGGAAGAACTGGATTTCAAATGGGACGCCTTCCCTTTCCCTTTCCTCGCCTTACTCACTAAATCTAGATTTTCCTCATCATCTTGTTTTGATGGGGATCCATCTCTGGTTCTTCTTCTTATCTCCTCCTACCTTAGATCCGACCAAAGTCATTCCCAATCTAGCAGTTTTTCTCGTCCATTAACCGAGCCTTGGTAGCTATGCCAACTCTTAAGAAGACTAAGGAGTGCAAGACTCACCATGTCATCATTGGCTGTCTTGATCCCTACACTTCCAAGCTCATCCCTCTAGGCGGTGAGCTTGTTTAGATAAGTAGAGACCATGTCACCCTTTTCACACTTGATTTTTCGAATCTTGTCTTTTAGCACCAGCCTCCTGTGATTGCTGCTATTTTGATATAGACCTTTCAATGTTTTCCACATCGAAAATGGTGTCTCCTTCCCATGGAAACTTAAGACTATGTGGTCTCGAACTCCCCCTAGAAGGATTCTCCTTGCTCTAGCCACACATTTCTTCCATTCTGCCAATTTTTCAGCATCAATCAGCTTGGGGACTTCTTGATCAATGAATTCCTTTAGACTGTTATCCTCTAACACTACTTCCATGTGATCCTTCCAGGCTATATAATTCAAGCTATAATCAAGGGCATACTCAAGCCTTAAATTT